>JAVTVY010018797.1:0-78567 GCA_036873755.1 Hanleya hanleyi | reverse complement strand
AAGAGAATTTCAGCGTCAATAACCGAAGCACTTTTTTCGTACGACAGTTGTCATCAATTCTAAATATGCAAGAAATGAAAATTTATAAAACTCAAGATGGTTTCAAGAGAGTAGCGGTCAAAAGTTTTAAATGATATCAGCAACACATCATGATGTTCTTTATACAAAATTCTCATCTATGACCTGTACTCTTTATTTAAACAAAATTCCAAGTTGTACTCTAGATTACAATGTATTCCAGTCACGCTTTCATTACGCTTGTTCATTTGAACACCATAGATATACTAAACACATGACCTCTAATCCTGGGCAAAGCGGAATTACGAATACATTACGAAACTTAGCGCCAGAGATCTTGCAGGTTACGAACTAGACTGGACCCAGCCCTTGTTTCATAATGTATTTTAAAGGCGAAACAAAAGGATGTAACTCTGCCTATTAAGAAATGCTTGAAAAAAAAAATTCATGTTTTTTTTCATTTTATTTATTTACTTACCAAACGTGCATATTTATGAAAGATCATTTTATTATTATTAAATAGTACATATGAAATAGAGACTCATCCAGTCTAGTTATGAACGTAATTTGCCGTCAGTGTACGATATTGATCACAACATTTGATCAACTTAAACTGGAAGTGCATGGTGGTATCGCCTTATATAATAAATCCTGTACGGTACCAATGAACCATACCGTATTCTGTAGATACAGATAGGTTATGACCACCAGTCTGGATGTCCTCGTCCAATATCAGAATCTGTCCTATAAATACACTAGAGACTGTCTCGTTCACTTGGAATTCATAGACGCTTTTCTCACAACGTGGTGCGACGTCGTTTTCGTCGATAACCTCTATTTCGAACTGCAATCGTACAATGATCATTCGAACATTATAGGTCCATACATTGAATGCATAAAATGAATACTGATAATTACAACACATATAAGGGAAGTGGAAAGAGGTGCCGACATACTGACAGTCACATGGCTTCACAGAATAGTCTTCTGGTTAACCTATTCTAAAACACATACCAAGAATCTAACGATTCGTGATATGTGTTGTATCTCCGGTACGCTTTTTGTCATAGCTAGTTGTATCGAGCAAATCCAGAACAAACTCTCTCACACACACACACACACACACACACTCCCCTTCCTCAGAACAACTTTAATTCTGTTTTCACTCGTCAGCCTTGTTAGTCCATGGCGGACTTTCCATTGTTAGATTCTATATTTCAGTTCTGAGTGGTGTAATCATATTTCTGGAGAAGTCCTCAATTACATTAAAGGTTGTTGCTCCCGTTTACCTGAAAACTGTGCATTTCTACAAACTATTTATCCTAAAAATCAGCAACGTAAGGACTATTCCTATTCCAACAAGCAGCCAGAGGATGCTAGGTCCCCCGCCGAAATGGCAGCAATATTTTTTAGCATTGTTGGTCTCAGGGGATATACATGAGGGAGGCAACTGCTGCTTCATAGGCGTTGGATGTGGAAGGGTCTTTCTGCCTTCCCAAGTTTTAAGATCAACTCAGAACGATTGACTGAAAGTTGATTGCTTCTGTAATATAGTTTCCATGCAGTGAAGCACCGAGAAGCATCCCCAAGTGACATCTCAAGGCATTATCTGCAAACCAAATTTGACGAGAAGCTGAAGGCATCAACCTGTTGCCCGGAAACCAAATTTTAAATTTGCCACCAGTTGTCGCCACCTGTAGGTGCAAGTGAGCGAAATGCAATCCCAAGCATCATCTCATGGCATGGTAGCCTACACGTATTAGCCTATAGTATCTTCTACAGGGGGCCAATGATCGGCTGATGCAGCAACAACAGCATTTTCCCAGTTAGACGGCAGATTTTGAAATCAAAAACGAGGCCGCGCTATGTCATCAGTCAACTGAGACAGTCGCGTGGTTGTGTAAGAAGATTGGGGTGGGTCTTATCTAATAGTGATCCAATGAAAATGCTCGTATTAGTTTAAAATGGCGGGGTCGAATGACCAATAACTGAACGGGAGACAGCTGGAACAGTACGTTGACACTGTCTGTTAATACAGGGGGCGTCGGAAGCAAATTCAAAGTGGTACGGCCACTATCATTGCACTTTAGGTGAGGATCCAGGGGCCGCCCAGGCCCCAGATGCTCCTGGGGTCTAGATCGCCGAAGAATCGTTCTGATCGATTTCTGGCGTCAATCAAAATCACTCTGCATTGAAGTGTATTTTTAGTTCTTTCCTAACCCTTTTACCATGAAAACGCAATCGATGGTTTTTTGCGATGCTGAATTACAAAAAATTGTGTATAGTATAGTACTTTATCCTAGGCACATCGAGTAGAAGTAACCGAGATGATGCATCGATAATGTATACCAAATTTTACATTGAGCATTTGAACAGTGTCAGAGATAGAGATCATTAATGATTTTA
Source organism: Hanleya hanleyi (assembly GCA_036873755.1). NCBI lineage: Eukaryota > Metazoa > Mollusca > Polyplacophora > Lepidopleurida > Hanleyidae > Hanleya > Hanleya hanleyi. Next base: position 76,143 of record JAVTVY010018797.1, on the reverse strand, counting down.
CATAAATTAAAGATGGTTGCCCATCCTTCCTGTCACTCAGAGGAACTAATGTGGTTATTCATTAATGCAAGTCTCTTCATACATCGATGCTGTAAATCAAGTTTCGTATAGAACATTTGAATGGTATCAGAGATAAACATCATTAAAGATTTTGAATAAATTAAAGATGGCCGCCAAGATTTCCGCTCAATCAGAGAAACCAGATCTGTCATTCATCGTAAGTCTCTTGATGCATCAATGATGTATACCAAATTTTACACTGAGCACTCCAACGGAATCAGATATAGAGATCATTAATGATTTTGCCTAAATTAAAGATGGCCACCAAGGCTTTCAGTCAATCAGGTCCCGATTCAAAGTATCTGGATGTATCGATGATATATACCAACCTTCATATAAAACAATTGAATGGTAACCGAGATATGTAGGCTATCATTATCGATTTCGCATGAATTAAAGATGGCCTCCAGGGTTCCCAGCTAATCAGAAAAGCCTGTTTGGTAATTCGTTGAAAGTTGCTTGATGTATCGATGATGTACATGTATATCAAATTTCGTATTGAACAGTTGAATGGTTTCCGAGATATGGATCATTATCCATTTTGCATGAAATTAAAGATGGCTGCTAAGGTTCCCACCCAATCAGGTCCCAATTTTATAGGCTTCTGGTCCTTGACTAGGTAAATAAGCATACCAAATTTGGAATTCATCAGCGGAACAGTTTTCCGGCTATCTCGCTCACGAACGGACGTACGGACAGACGGACGTACAAGATGATGACAATACCCCATGGCCAAAATTGGCCGAGGGGTAAAAAACATGGGTCTGTGCCTGATAAATTTTAAGCCTTTTGGGGTTGCAACTCATTCATAGAAAGCTCCCTGTACATGAACAACTGCACTGACAACTGCATGCCATCATCTGTCAGTCTGAAGACCGGCAAGGTTGAATTCAGTTCAATTCAGAAAATTGATCATATGCACAGTGTGCACCCAAACATTAGGAACACAGTTGTAATTAATATAGTAATATACATGTGTGGACACAAATGATTCGTGCAGAAGCTTCAGGGTAAATCATATGATGTGCAATACAATTATTTGTTAGCAAAATTGAAGGAAATGTTGTCCTTCGTTTAAGATGACACGAAATTCAAAAATCAGGGATTCAGTACTGCGGGTATTTCCCCGCCAGTTATTTCACATTATACTTCTGAAATAAAATATGGTTCATGCAAAAGCTTTAGGGTAAATCATATGATGTGGAATAGAATGATTTCATATAGCAAAATTGAAGGCCCATTTTGACTGGAACGGACAAGAAGAAGAGAAACTCAGTGGTGCCACCTTCAGGCAGATGTTGCTGAAATGCAATACGGACTGGCGTCCTGTTGCAAGGAATGCGTATTCCGAATTTCGGAATAATCCAACACAGCATTAGGAAGTTATCGCTTCGAACAGATGTACACGGAAAAAAAATCTATTTTGACCCAGTGGTGCCACCTTCAGGCCGATGTTGCTGAAATGCAATACGGACTGGCCTCTTGTCGCAAGGAATGCGAATGCTGAATTTCGGAAGAATCCAACAAAGCGTTAGGAAGTTTTCGCTTCGAACAGACATGCACGGACGTACACGAACATCCACGGACACAAAGAAGTAAGAACCAGTGGCGCCACCTTCAGGCAAATGTTGCTGAGATGTAATACAGACTGGCATCTTGTCACAAGGTATGCATATTCCGAATTTCGGAAGAATCCAACAAAGCGTTAGGAAGTTATCACTTCGAACAGACGTACACGGACATTCACGGATACGAAGAAGCAAGAACTAGTGGCGCCACCTTCAAGCAGATGTTGCTGAAATGCAATACGGACTGGTGTCTTGTCGCAAGGAATGCGTATGCCGAATTTCGGAAGAATCCAACTAAGCGTTAGAAAGTTATCGCTTCGAACAGACATGCACGGACGTACACGGACATCCACATACGCAAAGAAGCAAGAACTAGTGGCGCCACCTTCAGGCAGATGTTGCTGAAATGCAATACGAACTGGCGTCTTGCCGCAAGGAATGCATATTCCGAATTTCGAAAGAATCCAACAAAGCGTTAGGAAGTTATCGCTTCGAACAGACATGGACGGACATCCACGGACATCCACGGACACAAAGAAGCAAGAACCATTTTAAAGTCCCCGGCTGCGTTGCGGCGGGGGACAAAAAGAGGTTAGAGTAAATACGTCTATCATTGAAGAACGTTCTAGATTTTTTACCGAATACGCCTTCTTTTGTAACTTTTATCAATTTTCGTGGCATGCATTAATAAGAAATCATATTGAAAAACATAGACTAAAATATAAGAAATACAAAAAACAAACGCACATTCTTGTAATCAGCGAGCTATGAAAGTTTTTAAAAATCTGAATATTACCTCTATGACTGGTTTATGCCATAGTTCTTGTTGTTCGTTGGATTGAGCTCATCCCTTAACGTACAACCCATATATAATAATTTAGTTTGTGGTTAATGGTAGGAATGTGTTGATGATGACAATTTTGATACCTCTATTGTGTTGAACATGAATGGATCCATCAAGCTCGTCACAACAACAAGTCCTGTAAAGTAAGGTGATTTTTCTCGATCAACGTTGTCAATGGTCTGGATTTCACCCTGCAATAGTGATTGAAACATCAAATGAGTATTTCCATCATTTCGTCTCATAAATGTTTTACTAGGATTCTTTGTTATTCATTCAAAGTACATTCAATTCCGCCTCACAATTCTACCTTACACATTGATGACTCTAAAATGGATGTTATTAGGAAAATAGATTGCGACAACCATGCAAATTCTACAATGAGAAAGGCCACGAAAGAGTTCAAGGTCCCAAAAGGTGAAACTCTATCAGAGTATCTATGTAGTGTCAATCCAAGGTATATGCTTGGGAATGACAGATACTCAAGCTATGACCAGAAGAATTTAGTTCAAGAACTTCACAAGGTAATCATTTTCTGTAAATCTTATGTATTGCAACATTGTAAACACTTTTTGGACCAAATCGAGAATGAGCTTATATTTTCCTCCTCTGGGTTTTTTGTTCCTATGTAAACTGATTTGAATGGTCGCCATCGAAATCTAAAGCTTCGCTTTGCCGAACTTTCGTCCTCTTTTCTCCTGTTCATGTATCCCGTCCCCCGAAGATGATCACGATGGAGATTTCACTGAATAGGTAACTACCCCCTCTCTGGAAGAACAAATTGTCCAGTAGGTACTACATATGACATCCTAATGTTTCACCTAATCGCGCCGATATATTATCACTTGCGAAAAAAAACCTGTCAAATGAAATCAGCACAGACTAATATCTAAGAAAGACGTTCGTGAACTTCTTAAATTATTGATCACTTGCATAAAACCCGTCTTGGGAAGGGGATATTTTTTCTTTCTGACACTCCCCAAGGCAATGTCCTACCATCATGGACATCTTTCAATGCGGAACAATAAACTTACACATGTCGATATACATGTCGTGTTCCTGATTCCAGTGGGTATTGAATGCACAAGTATTAGCTTTTCCCAATCTCATTGCTATGCTGGCAAAGTTGTTTTACAAACTTTAGACCAAAACGTTGCCGATTTTAATTTGTTGCATTTAGGTCAGCCCCAGTGACCCCGACACCGTTCTGAAAATCTTTCGCGCGTTCGATCAATTCTGTAGTCTTAAAAGGTGGGCAAAGCTCTTATTCTCAGCTTCCATTGGGTACGACACTCCCCTTGTATTTTCTCCTCATCTCTCCAAACTATCTGGAACCCCCTGCTGATACTATCCAAAGCACAGTTGTTATTTTATGTTCCTGGTCCTCTGTGGGCATACGCTTACGCTTAGTATAGTTTGCGTGATGGTTGACTCGTTTCCGTATTAAGTTTACATGCTATGCGAGCAATATGCATTCATGAGGTAGTCCTTTTGTGTGAACAGCTTTCTTCCTGGATTTCGTACAACTGAGAGGACCACTCTCGTTGTCTACGTACCAACTGGGTACTACTCATTGTTGTGTGTCTATTACGTGGACAATGTGGACGCCCAAAGATCGAAATCAATAGTCTTGAGAGGCGCGAAACGATGTCATGGCCCATGTAACATCTCGCCAAAGTTAGTCATAGGACAGTTCTTCAACATTTGCAATAACACAAAAGTAGGAAAATAGATTTGGCAGTGGCTTTCAAAATACTTCCAAACAAATGAATTGGAAGATTTTATTTACCCAAGTTAAATAGGCATCTGCAAGCAAAAGACATCGACAGTTGAAGGCTACCAATAGAGAAATCCGACATTCCATTGTAAACGAATGACTCGTTGCCTCATCTCAGCTTAAGGTCACATGGGCAATGGAGTCATTTCTCACCTCCTGTGACTAAAGATTCCGATACCGGGATGTCCGTTTTGGCTTAAAATGAGACAGATAATGGGAGCGTCACCAGGAAATATATATCTCTTAACTATTTATTCGAAATTCATTGCAAGCGTCGGAATGTACAGTTCGAAATTACAAGCGTCTAATCCGTCATTCATAATCCAGCCGTCGTCCATTAGAGAATATCCGCGTCCATAATCCAAAGACCTATTCCATTTTCCACATAACAGTATTAGCACCAAATTCAAAAAGACAATCATAGTATACATAACATAGGCTTGTTTCCTGCAAGAGAGAAGCGGTCAACAGTTTTCAATGATGCCGCAAGACATCATGATGTTCCAAAATTCAAATCCGTATCGCTGATGTATATTCTTAATCCATAATATTCGTTATAGAGTCGTCATCTAAAAAAAAAGATGTATCTCAGTCACGCTTTGATTGTGACTGTTCATATGAGTACCATGAGGATCTTGAAGTACATGGGTTCATACGGCCTAACGACGAAGGATGTCAAGGGAGCATCACTCAAATCTGTATGCTTTGATCGTAATCTGGTGTCACAGAAGAACAAGGTTCTGGTCATATTTTGGTCAACTTCAAAAGAATTTTGACGAAATTTGGCATCATTGTTAGTAACCAGAGAAACATTGGTACATCCAATAAGTAGAATGCTTTTCTACTGAACTTCGATAAATCATTAATTTGTTGTATTAAGGGTTCAAAATAATGTTATCGTTTTTATAGGAAAGTAGATATTATCTATTTATCGAAATAACATCAAAGAATATTACTCTTGCATATGGGAGGTCAGCTGAAACAAAACACTACTGATCAGACTGTCAGCACTTACTGTGGCATTATTGATGCTGAATTCAGACGTCGGTCCCAAGAGCCTGTAGGACACCATGTCCACGTAACTGTCATTGACCGTTATATTCGTAACCCACGATCCTATAGGCAGGTTTTCGGAGATGCTAGTTTTATATACATCCTGGGCGAATTCTGGGACATTAAGCGTGTTCACGACACGGAACTGAAAAACAAAACACCATAGCATCTTCAATGAAGACAGCGATATTCTATATTCCAGCAGATAATTCGCCATCCTCAGAAGTGAGGATGCTTTGTAATTTACTGATTATTATTTAAATGACAAATACATTCACTCAAATAGAAATGTGGTTTGCAATGAATATTATTATGTATTTCAAATGAGGTAAGATCAACATCGGTAACTTCCCTAAGTTATACTCTCTTCCCCTGAGTCGGTCTGAATCAGAGCTGTCATGGTGCCTGATGCTGTCCGGCATCATGGTCAGGCAATATGGAAAGATCTATGTTGTCCGAGTAATTTTTGGGGAACACAACTGCTAGAATTTGCTACATTAACATGCAATATTCCAGGCTAAATTTGACTAATCCTTACTTTTAATAACAAAAGTGAGCTTCCATGAAGTAGGGACAGCATAACACCGATTGTTTAACATGTAAGTTGGAGGCAAGCCAATAATTTTTACTTCTGCTGGAAAAAGTACACTTACCTTGAAATTTGCCGAAGTATTGTGTGTTCCATCACTGACTATAACGGTAAGAACATGGTCGACAGTACTATCCAACAGTTTCTTTGTTCGAATTATTCCCGTTGAATTTTCTATCTTGAAGTTCTCATTCAAAGGATGTATGGAATAGCTTAGGGTAGAGTATTCGGGTCTGATGTCTGTATCTGAGGCCATGATCACTGCAATCGGATCTCCAGCAAGCGTGTTCCTGTTTACCAGGATATACTCCGAGCGTGTCGTCTCAAACATCGGCACTCCATCGTTCACATCGAGGATCTCAACAATAATTGTTACCGTTTCCTTCAAAGATGGCATCCCCATGTCTTCGGCTTCAACTTCCAATGTGATCCTTGGTCCATGTTTTTCATAATCTAACCTCTCTTTTGTGAAAAGTATTCCGCTTTCGTTAATTGCAAACAAGGTTGAATTTTTAATCCAGTACAAAATCTGTCCGTTTCTGCCAGAATCTGCATCCCTGGCTTTGATAGTTATCACTGAGCTATTCATCGGTGAATTCTCTTCAATTTCCCCTTCGTAGAAGCTCTTGTCAAATTTTGGACGATTGTCGTTTACGTCCAATACATTGACAGTTAGGGTAACGGATGAACTCAGCGCAGGATCCCCACTATCCTCTGCTAACAAAACAATTAAATGTCTCTGTGAAGTTTCATAATCCAATTGGAGTTGCCCCCTGTGACGAATGGAACTGCCCTCTATCAAGAAGTCTGCATCATCCCTAATGAAGAAAGTTATACTTCCCCCACCACCGTCATCTTCATCGTAGGCCGATATTTGCGTAGAGAAATGTGTGTTTTCTTCAGCAGTGAATTCGGTGGAAGAATCAATAACCGGCTTGTTGTCATTCACGTTGAAAACGTTTACCACTATTTCAGTTGTTGCCGTATATTGCGGTATACCCCCATCAAAAGCTAACAGCTGATATGTATGACTACTGCCCAACTCAAAATCAAACACACCAGCCAGTATCTCAATTCTGAAGTAGCCGGCCAGAGAGGAGTTGAAAGAGATTAATCTAACCTTATCGTCACCGTTACGAAATGAAACGTTGGATAAGAATGCATTTTCGTCATCATCAGCATCGTATCCCGTAAGTACCTGAAATACCCAGTATTCAATATGTGAAGGGAATAGGACTACAAAGAAAGAATGGTACAATTGGATGAGAATTCGTCCGCAGGAAGTACGATTGGAGTTTCAAAAAATACCACAACGTTTAGCTGTGAATATATTGGCGTAAAACAATTTCAAAGCATTGACTGTGATGATTCGCGAATAACAGGATCGTGAAATGGTGTATTTGTGCAAAAGCTTTTATTTCTCTCTGTGAACCAATGAAGATCGTCCATAACCAGATTGATTTTCACTCACAATACTCGTTGTTCCAAAAGCTAATTGTGGAGAAAAATTAATTCTTTGAAGAAAATAAGACTACCAGGAAAAATATTTTACTAGTGTAATATCGGTTATCTATGAGAGTAACAATTTAACAACGATGGACAATTAGCTGTCCTATTGTATTTTTCAGTTGCCTTAGCAAATAACTCAAATCGAAAAGCAGCTTCACGAAAGTCGTGGATTCGATCCCCTCGTACAACAATTCCTTCGCTTCCAAAATATAGGTATCTTTAAGTAATAATTCGTATGTGAGTGTCACAACAAAGGAAACGTCTTAATGAAAATCGGTCAACCCGATCTGGCCTGGGAGATTTCGGTGTGTAGCAGCCTGGGAGAGCTGATTTCGCACTCCACTCTCATGAAAATATTTTCGTTGTGTCTGAGATTAAGGAGTTTAACTTACCACACTATACTCTTGGACTCTCGGGTCCAGCCCTATCAGGAATTGTTAAAAAAAAGATAGCCGCACTGATGGCATCAGAGTGACGTCATCTTCCAGGACATTTTTCAGCCGATTTTTCTGTCAGATTTTTGGCACTTATTTCACAAAAATCAGCTGATGTAAATAAACAATTTTTTACTTCATCCTCAGGAAAGCAAAATATTTGAAGGAAAATGACGAAAACAACCCTTTCTCGCGGAAATTTCCCCACGATCCTCTGGTCGAGGGTATGAAATGATTTAATATGACAAGCTACAAAGTCAAAAAGTATTTTTCTCTATTTTACTTCGTTTCAGAGCGCAAGGAAGATTTTATAACATATACTACAGTGTACATACATGTACTTACAATAGATTTCTCCATATTCTCGTCAATGTCAATAACGTATACAGGACGATCAAATTTTGGTGGATTGTCGTTCACGTCCTCAATCGATACAGATAGCAATATGGAAATCTGAAAGAGGAACAGCGAAAAGTGTTATTGTCGCCGTTCGAAAAAACATCATGAGTTCTACATCTCCATGGTGTTCAAATGAACAATCACAATCAAAGCGTCTAGTAAAAATTCATTTGGAAAAAAAAATACTTGTCAGTGATAAGTATTTCATATAAAGAACAGCGTGAGATGTTGCAGTCATCATTCCAAACTACTGACTGCGTTTTGGGGTTTTCATTTTTCATTTTATGCATAGTTGGCTAACTGTCGCATGAAGAAGATTGTTCGTTTTTTGTCGCGGAAATACATTTCTGGACGAAAATATTTATTTAATTTTGGACATGACACCTGAACATTAGCTATTGTATACACTCGAACTGCTATGGCTTATAGATTTGAAAAAATCACAACTGATAATATTTTGACGAAAGGGAAGCCAAACGTATCAGAGGATCACATCCACATAAACTTAGAGCCAAATAAAACGTTTGTGTGAAGTCTGAGTCAACTCCAAATGTATCACCATTAGAGACCGGGGGAAACATGTAAGCATCGTGCACTAGTCGATATATCATGTTCCTTTTTCACCTTTGAATACTCGGTATCTTTAGGTTTGTACCGATATCGGCCCACGTCCACGGACTGACCTCTTGCCTTGCCCTGACATACATGCATGTAGTGCAAGCAATTCCAAAATCGATAGATCTGTATTGGATTCTTTAGTAATCCGTAGTGAAATTGGAAAAGTATTACAGTTGGATGACTTTCTCCGTGTATTTCTATTCTAGCCCGGTAGATTCCCCTGTACCAGTAAGAGTTACTATGTATACCCAAGAATACCTGTTGACAGGTGGAACCGCCTTCTTGATTTAAGTCAACGGCGAGCAGATAGAGGTCCCGGGACTCCCTGTCTAAATTCCGTGTTGTAGTGATCTCTCCCTGAAACAGAACACCGCGACAATTATACAAAAATGTAAACAGAAACCATGTATATAATAAATATTTTGAAGATATTTATGCCAAAATGATTCTACACCAAAGGCTTATTGCCCAGGATGATTATAATTCGGGGTCCTTGTGGTCTCAAATATTCAATCAACTAAACACAGAACTAACTTTTGGTGGCGTCAACATACGCAGGTTCAAATGACGTTTGACCTCAATTCTCTATATTAACACTTCAAAACTGCACTGTTAACATCGATGTAAACAGCTACAAACAATACACCGGTCTCCAAGCGACCCGTTGGTGGCTAGATGAAGCATCTGAGGCCGTTGGCGGCTATATGAAGCATATGAGCAGTGTCAAATGAAAGACCCTAAACAAACAGAAGCAGACATCGACGTCGGCGTGTTGGTTTCCTCGGTTGCCAAGGGAAAAATATACCCAATCCAGATCACTTATAATCAGGCGTTTTCCTAGACGATTTCAGCCAATAAGTTTTCTTTTTCTATGCGTGCTTTCTTGATTGCCCATAAGAGTCGCTTACATTTACGTGTTTATGAAGGCCATCTTGGCTGCTAGGGAAGCAATCACTGAAAACTTACACATACAAGAATCAAGATTGACATACAAGGAACTTTTGTGTGCCAGTTTTCGCCTCGTCAACCCTGACATACAGTACATAGGAAATTGCACACCATTTATTGTTCGATGACGGAAATATCGGTTTTCGGAGCAGCTTTCAACGAGGGACATCAATCCATGAAAAATGTGCAAGTTCCGTGTTCGTGGATTCAATGTTTTCTGAAGATCTTGTAGAGTATCCTTTTATTTTCTAGATCGATCCAATATGTCCGCCTGATTTTTCTTCAAATCAGAGAATAGTATTCATCGTCAATACCTACGCGCCAAAGGGAACAGTTTCATGAAACGAGTAGGTGCGTGAGTGAATTGAATTTAGCGGCGCTTTCAACATTCTTTCAGTTGTATCATGGCAGTATGCCTGCAGGCGACAGAGTTCTCACAACGCTGCCTTTCTTTAATAGGGCTGTTTCGCCCTCTAACATGACCAGTACTAATCAGTGGCACGAACGGACCGCCTGGCCTGCGTCCGAGGCTGCGTATGTCTAACCCACTGGAGTTGGTTCCAATTTCTCGAAATAAATATCAATTTGCATTAGTCCACCCATCTACATCCTCGTCTTTTAGCACAATTATAAGTGAGTGGTTAGTAATATTCCTACCGTGCTAGCATTAACGCTGAAAAATCCATCGTCTCGTAGAGTAAAAACGCTCTTCTCTCTGTTGAATTTGTCCGGTAGCTCGATGAGGTCTCCCAAATTAATTACACCAGCTCCCTTAAGTTGATTTTCCGGAATGGCAGCGTTGAGCACAAAACTGAAACTTTCTGGTTCGTAAAGCTTCGCAATAGTGGCGTTGATCATCGCTGATGCGGATCTGCCAGCGTCGCCATCAGTCACCCTTACAGAGAAGGCGAATTGATTTCCGTCCCCTTGGAATATCCCAATAATATTCTTGAGCTCAAACATCCTCAGTCTCTTCTTTAGGCGGAGAACTCCTAGATCAGAAATTCCGATGAAATCGTTCAATCTTTCTGGCCAGATACTATAAGTAAGCTTAGACGCAGAAGTGTCCGGATCGAAGGCATGTACCCTGCCTATCTCTGTGCCTATTGGGGACTCTTCATACACCCTTATAGCGGATAGGCTGGGCTGATCAAAGACGGGTGGTTCGTCATCGACGTCGATGACGAGAATTCTAACAGAGGTTGTAGACGTACCGCTTTGAGGGCTGAACGCCTAGAGGTATAAACAAAGATGGGCTAAAATTTATAACATCATCTTAAATATATCTCGGTTGTTTTATATATTCATTAGTACCTGAAGCTAAAACCGACTTCGATCCGTTGTGATCGCTAAGAATGTCCTGGTGATTAGTGTCCCTTCTCATATGCTTTTCTGTTGCAACTAAGGACGGACAATTATCTCCAATGTGGAGAAAAATCACCGTGTTCCCACCGGGTGTTGTCACATCCCGACATTTGCTACTGCAATTTGAATCATTGCACCGGGTGTATTCATGGTCACCGTTATGAAAGTACAGACAGAATATAAAGTTTGAACGTTTGGAACCGAGTGCCACTTTTCCCACCACAGGTGCCCGTCACGGCCTATGTAGGAGTGGACGTGGCGTTTTGTATAAAGGCAGAAGTTATTGTTATTGTGGAGCTGTCAACGAAATTATTGTGGAACTGTTAAATAAGTTATAGAGGAGATGTAGACGACCGATTCTACATGTATTTTATTGCAGGAAATCCATTCTTTCGCCCTATGTGGATCCCGGTGGACCTGGACCGCATTGAAGTATGAATTTCCATTACAAATTACATTGTACAATTGTATCTGTGATGTAACAAAATTTAACTGTTATCTATTCAAACTTATATCACCCCTCTGTTTTCTCTGCGTTGTAAAGGTACGTGTTTTCGCCAGCTAGCCTGAAAGAAAATACAAATTTATGTACCCGACCGAGTACAGGTTACGGGTTATGCTCGAAAACGTTACACATCCCATGAATGGTATACCTGACATGCAGTACAACTGAAGACAGCTTCTTGGATGCAGATACTAATATGTCGGCGACTATTTCTCTTGAACACCGAGACTATGAATAGTCTAAGGCTGTTTATGAACTACCCGCTGGTGAGAACTAGATATGATATATATATCTACAGAATTATATCAAGATATAAAAGTATTTCAAATTAAATGCATGCCGAATTCTGTACATACAATGAGCCTACGTGTTAACGTCTATTTCTGTCCACGTCTTCTTAACGTCTAGCACTGTACGAGCTCAAAGTTGAGATGAAATACCACTTCCCGGGGCAGCTGGGCAAAGAAGCTATGCCCTCAAAAATATGAAACTGAATAAAATATATCAGATTTGTTGCAATAATAACATGGGGTATGTATATCCAACCCTATTAGAGGGACTGGAATAAATCCAACCCATTTTGAGCCCATACGTACGCTGACATTGAAACTGTAGACCTCGGTTGTTTCGAAGTCCAGAAAGTCATTCAAGAAAATACTGCCATTCTTTGAAACATTAACAGGAATTCCTAGAAAAAAAGAAAATCTTTGATATTGTTGGAGAATGTGAATACGTGAGAAATGCATAGTATTGTGGAGACACTCACTTTGTCATAGGCATAGAGTCAAATTATATCATTTATCAGAATATACAAAAAGCTTAGCGTGTTTAGTAATCGAATTTTTCTACATCGTAATTTCATGATCTTTATCTATACAAGTTATCATATCAATATATATATCTGACTCACCGTTCGTCAGAGATATGTCATACTCCACAGACGAGTCGTTATCGGCATCATGGGCTTTCACAGCACCTAGTATTGAGCCAAGCGCTGTGCTTTCCATGACTCTGAAGGCGTATTGACTCATTTCAAACACAGGTGCATGTTCGTCCACGTCGTCGATAGTGACAATAACCTAGGGAGTGAATCAGCTGCACATGGTGATGTAGACAACGGAAGAGGGCATTTAATAATGTACAGATATTGCATGCTGTGAGGTGTGATATCACGGTTTGTCAGCTCGAGAAGGTGATGTTCAACGAGTGCGAAGCACGACTTGAACATCACCTTCGAGAGGAAATAAAGACTTATCATTCTTGAGTACATAATTATTATACCGAAAAAAGCCGTACACAATACAAATAGACGTACAGTGTAAAGAGAAAAACCAAGGCAGCGAAAACGTAACGTAAAACGCTTTCCATCTATACACGCCATCGTGATTACAGCGGAATGACAGCACAACATACGACAATGCTACAAAAGAGTCTGTTCACGGGCGATAACTGCGCGAGACCGTGTGATATTGCCTCTGCCCTGTGACGTCAGCGCGTGATCGTGTGATATCGGCGCGAGATCGTGGGACATTAAATTGACGAGCTGTTTTTTCATAAGACATCGAGAATTGCGGAATATCACGTGATGGTGTATCAACCAATTAAAATAAACGAATACACAGTGAGATATAATAATGTTACATATTGGGGTTCCAAGATCCCTAACAGGGATCCCTTAGAGGGCTGAAGGCACATTTCGGTGTGTACATGTATTTGCGCCAACGGTATTATACTCGACGAATATATCGTTGGTCAATCACAATGACAGATCCAAAAAATCTGTCTTCGAAACTTTTTCGGGATTAGTATTATTTCACTGGTTTTACTACTCTGTGACGAAGACATCTGAATTATTACTAATGTATGCAAGATTCAGTTATATACAAGTAGAAATAAAGCAAATATAGAAATAATCTGCCAAATAGATTCTCAGAAAAATATCTTGAACTAAGAATGAAAATTCAAAGCTGTAAAACGCCCATCCCAACCCTTTGTGGTTTGCTGTTGTGGTTGTCGCGACGCGTGCTGTGGAAATAGACCTTTACTGCTAAAATTGTTCACTTTGTTATTAAAATTTTCTTTATATATGTCTCGATGACGACTTTACAAGGAATATTATGGATTAAGAATACTGATCAGCGATACTGATTTGATAATTTTGGAACATCATGATGTCTTGCCGGCATCATTGAAAACTGTTGACCGCTTCTCTCTTGCAGGAAACTAGCCTATGTTTATGTAGACTTTGATTGTCTTTTTGAATTTGGTTCTAATACTGTTATATGGAATATGGAATAGGTCTTTGAATTATGGATGTGGATATTCTTTAATGGCCGACGGCTGATGAATGACCAGACGCTTGTAATAATCGCCATACGAACGAAACTGTCATTATGTATTAAAGATGTAATCAGCCTCAAATCTAGGCTCCAAGCGTGGTCTCTCAAACTCCGCGACAGTGACCTCGTTAAGACAAGTACAAAATAAAACACAGTTGACCACACAAAGCTGAAGTTGTTCCTACCATTTACGAGCAAATGGAAGAAATAGAACGTCAAAAATAAATGGCATGGCGTAATTTGTCGACGGCCGTGTCAGCAAGCGTATACACGTGTGAAGCATTCTGCTTGCGTATGATCTGCCCCTCTTCCGAAATTCAGGCATGAGTCATGACGTTATCCCAAGACTGCAGCTGTTCAGCATTCAGATTCGTGAGCGTCGCTACGTAAGTCAAACGTCAGACAGTGACGTCATTTTCATCTCCGCGTACAACACATATTCAATAGCCAGACAGAAAACCCTTCGAAGAGTTTCAAATTTCTCTGACAATATATTCTTGCTTTCCTTGTATATGACGATCCAGCTATCATCAAATATAATCCCCATGATGCTTTAGCAAATTTCGCTGCTAAAACTGCACAGGGGAGAGTTTACAAAATCTTTAACCTGAGACGGAGTAAACTGAGAGGCTTCCTTCCTAGGAGAAGGCGAGGGTCTTTCTGAAAAGAATATAAATTCTAGGGTTTTCTTAGCTCATTGTCGATCGTGGTGATTATTTCTAGTGCCTATGTCGATCCATAGGGGGACAGGACATAGATCCCTGTATTTTATGAATCCCCCCCCCCACTCCCCGACTTAGGGAGCGTGTCAAAAGTTTTGACGTTCAAACTAAAAAAATGCGTCAGAAAATGAACAGGTACTCGTTCTTTTTCTCCCAGCAAACGAACGTTCGACAGTCAGAAAATGAACACTACCCCGTCAAAAAAATGAACGTCAGAAAAAGAACATTCTTTTTCGAACGTTCAAATTAGGATGGCTTATTGATAGCTGTCAGAATTCGCTGAAGGGCTCACATTACGGCTATCGTGTCGACTCTTATTAGAACGGAAAAAAACAACGCTCGAAAAGGCAGCACTTTTAAGACTTAACTGTATTTATTTTGCACTAGCTTTCGTATACATAACCCACTTCCTCTGAACAAGTAGTTTCGTTCTTTCAAAGCAATTATGGCAAAGATTTGACGTTTATCTACAGCAAATTCAATAAATGTATTTTATATAATAAAAGTGCATCTTTCGTGCATATTCTGGGGAATTATTACCGGGAATTATAGAACGAGCGACATATAGGAACTAACGCGCGTGTATTATTTTTTTGGAAGAAAACGAGATGAACTAAATATATAATATTAAACTTCGACAAAGAAATATCACCATACTGATTTGGTTTTATTAAAAGTCCGATGTAACCAAATATCGTAAACAATGATACAATAATCGGGTGAACAAGTTGGTGAATTAAGCTCCTTAAAATGCTCGTAATTTGAAGAAATTTGATAGACTTCGTTATGATATCAAAGTAGTATATAAAGTTGAAATTCCTTATTGTTGACCTACTTATTTGTTCCCCCGGGTAAAATTTAAGGGGTCTGAAGGTCATCTGGCGATCACGTGATCAAGGCATGACTGACCTGTCTAGGCTATAGTTCCGGGACAATAGATAGCCTTTGCAGGTCAAAAATAGTTCCATGTATTCCTCCGCGGTGATGCGGTCTGGTGGTGATGTGGTCTGCCTCCGCGGGCAGAAAAGTAGTCCCACGGAATGTACACCCTGGCTGGGGGGTTTCCCCCGGCCGCAGCGCGCTACATAGAACTTATAGTCATCAACTATACGTGTTGGCCGAGTCTTCACTCACCGTATACACGCACCTCAATGAAATGCCCGCTCCAAACCTAGACCAAAACACGTACTTGGTCTGTGGGCTGATTTCATTGGCTCTCTCTATTTTACTATAGTGCTCTCGCATTCTAACATTGATGGGTTACATTTTGGCCCCATCCTACACCACTGATTTCAGTTTAACTGAATCTCCACATTGGGCATTGATTCATTATAAATAAAACACACAAGACAGGGTTTTTTGGTGAGATCTCATTTTGTTTTTATTCAGTAACAACAACAACGTGAGAACAACCATGTGAAAATTGAAGCCCAGAACAGGGGTGCCTTATCAAAGGCGGTTGGTACCCATACAATTATTGAACCTATATGCAACAGTTAATTCGGTGCAATATCATCAGTACTCATAGAACATATATATCAAAGGCGTTTGGTACCCATACAAATTGAATTATAGAACAGTTCCTTAGTCCAGTGGAATATTCGCAGTGTTCGTATTTATCACTCTAAATGTCAAGATAGGTTGTAGTCACACCATCGGGCAGGACTTTGCGCTTGGGGTAAAAGTATGTGAAGGCGTCCCGTTCCTGGGTATACGAGCGCATCTGGTGGTCGATGATACGGAAACCTCGGTTAGTGCCACTCGCACTGGCCTGGCTCTGGAGGACATTCAGGTACAGAGCCTTGCTGATGTTAGAGTCGCGTCGACTCACCCCCTTACAACTGAATTTGTTGTCATCACCGTCACAAAAGTAAGTTTTCGAACACAGGGCGATCATGGCATCACCGCTCCACTCTAGTTTAAACAGGCCGGGTGTCCGCTTGTCGTAGGTGTAGTGGTCGCGTCGGGGTAGCCACTGGTCCCGTTCCGCCTCATATTGTGCACGTAATTCTGGTTTGACGAGTGACTCCCAGTCCGGGTTGGAAACGGCCATGTATGCTGAGTCGGTATCCATTTCTATCAATTGCCAGTCTGATTGGTGGAAATACACGCCCATGAAATCGTATATGAATTCCAGCATTCGCAGTTTGGCCAGCTGGTACACCATACATCCTATTTGGAGCGGCAGGTTATAGGTGATGGTCTTTTTGGCTGACGTCACTTCGTAGGTGGTGTCGTCAATCATCTCCATGTGTCGGTATAGCGGCGAATTCACTTTTTTGCGGGCTTGTTTCGTGGTACAAATGTTCACGGTCACGTGACGGTCCTGGTTCGTTACCGTTTTCCGCTGTTCCCAAGTAATTTCATCGTTTCCCCGATGATGGCTTTGCTGGGGTCGGCGTCTCCTTGGCGACGGGCGGTAGTCACGTCGTTCGCGAACTTCTCAAAACAAGCCTGGGGGGTGAATTCTATGACTTGGTATATTTTCGTAATTTCCAGTCCGTGCCGCATATACCACTGAAGCAGAGGGGTACCGAGCAAGATTTTTTCGCCAAACATGCTGCCGATCAACATACGCTGTGGTCGCGTTAGGTAGTCGTGTTCTTCAGCGTGTGTGCGCATATGGGCTCCGATATCATCTCGACTCACCTCGGTGTTTTTGAAGATGGGTGGACATTCACCAAACGTGTCTTTCAAGTGGTCAGGGGCGTGCAGATCACATTCCACGAATCCATAGAGGTCTCCCGTCTCAACAGTGCGTAGGATGTCGGTCATGGTGATAACAGTCCGATAATCCAGTATTCGGTCGTGAGCGTGTAAGAACGAGTATAACTCCGGTTGACGAAGTTGCATGTGGTGGAATTCACATTCCCATAGCTGTTCATAGGCATAGCCCAGTCCACAAATGTAATCTCGATTCTGCTGTACTTCTTCACGTAAGGCGGCCGGGGTCAGTCCACGGCGCTCGTTATAGCGCCCTCCCGCGAACGAACACTCATGACCGTGCCAATAACAGCCGTGAAATTGAAACACGGTCGGTACTGTATTGATGATAGCAAATCCGTCCACGGGAAGGCGCCTATCTCCAATTCGCTTTTCCGTGTGGTTGGCTTGGTGACGGATAGTGACGCCTCGTCGCTGACTTTCCCAATCCAACCATTGTTCTGCTTGATGTTTCGTAGATCGTTGAGCTCTGAATGCTGCACCCTCAGGGAGCCACCGCGTATAATGACCGGCCGGCATGGGTTTACTCAAACACGATAGGTAGAGGGCATTGGCGTCGAATCCTATTATTTTCTCACACAATTTTTCTCCTCGGATATGGGTCAGCTGTTTCTTATGGTACCGATGGAAAATAATACTGGGGCCACCTACGATATTTTCCTTCAAACAGTCAAACATGTCGGCGTCTTTCTTATCCACGAGAGCGAAGAACGTGGGTAAATCCTGGAACAGATACCGCAGGGTCAGACCGGGAATGCTAACACAGTCTTTGAATACGTCGACACCC
Organism: Hanleya hanleyi; assembly: GCA_036873755.1. Taxonomy (NCBI): domain Eukaryota; kingdom Metazoa; phylum Mollusca; class Polyplacophora; order Lepidopleurida; family Hanleyidae; genus Hanleya; species Hanleya hanleyi. Next base: position 57,905 of record JAVTVY010018797.1, on the reverse strand, counting down.
ATATCTCGGTAGAAGGCGGACATTTTGTCGGTAGCTTCCAGAAAAGGGATGACATCCAAATTGTTGTAATAGATGAGAAAATCCCGGAGAGTTCGCATTCCTTCACGGACCCACACCTGTTGCAGTTCGGTATACAGGGTGGTAGATAATGCTTCTCCTTTGAGATCGTTGTAAAAGGCCTCCTGGGGTGGTAACTGGGTTTCGTCCAGACGCTCGAGACTCGTCATGTAGTTGTAGGGAAAGCAACTTTTCCTCTCCGCGCAGTCGTACGCTTTCACCCACTGTTCATAGCTGTAATTCGGCGCCAGGTAATTCCGTACATCTAAGAATCGGAGTGAAGTTGTGGATAGAGCGACGTGATTGTTGGTCTTCTTAATAATGAATTTCACATTCCCAGCTTTAGCGAGGTACGGGTACAAGAATTCTTTGATTAAGTTCAAATCATATCGGCCCGAGTTAAATCCAAGGACGGGTAATTGGTTCATGTATTCCAATAAACGCAGTTTCAGTTTCTGCGCATAGGGTTTCGGTGGTTTGCGTTTCTCACTTTCGTCTTCGTCATCGGTATCGTCCTCCTCCTCCTCCCCATCCAATGTTGGAATACGCGCATCAAGTGCCGCTAATACATCACGGTAGATAGTCGACGCGAGATGTGCCGCACTCACTTGACTGAGAGTTTCAAGGTAGTCCATCATTCGTGTAATCAGTTCATGGGGGTCCCCGTCAGAGACGAAACACACCGGGGCCGTGTCGTAACCGGGTACGTTGGTGTGAATACTCACACTCAAAGGAATGTGATGCTGGGTCCATTGAGTTTTAGCCGATACCTTTTCCATGGGTTCTAATAGGGCTTCAAAATCATAGCACGCTCTGTATGGGAAATAACGGTGGTCCATGGGGACGTCAATACCCTCATCTGCCAGGTCTTCAAAGATGGTCGGGGTGTTGTGGAATACGCCGCCGAGGAATTTTCGTTTGGTGGTCTGGTCACAGGTTTTCTCGTGACGGTGTAAGTTAATAGACTGGTCAAACACGCGATGGCATTTATTACAACTGTAGGACTGGGCATACCTGTTGATGTTCGTGATGTACGAGAAATGCCCGCCCGTGTCCGTGTGGTACAAATTCAATGTCATGGTTGTGTCGTATTTCCCCGCGGAACGCTGTACGAGTCGGGCGGTGAGTTGTGGGGCGTCACTGTTGTCCTCATCCACGTGTTGCTCTAATTTGTATACGACAATGTTGACGTGGAATAAATTTTCCACCACATCTAGCTGCGATAACGGGACCCCGCGGAAGTGCTGTTTTTCCATGTTCTTTTCACGTAAGTAGTCTTCCCAATATTTGCTGGCAATTCGATTGCAATATGTGGGTGGCAGTTTGTTGAGATGGATAGCCAGGCATCGGAATAAACATTTCCGATCGGTGTAGGGCCCATTGCTTCCACCTACTAAAGCGTACATGCCTTCTCTGTGTTTCAACCAGTCCGGGAGATGAATGGGAGCGCCGATAGGGTGATCGATCATTTTAGTGACGTAAAACGTAACATTGGTTGTCATCTCCACTTGCCATTTTGTGTTGGGGCGTTGTTGTCGTATCCATTCCAAACTATCCAAGTTTTCTAATTTTTCCTGTACCGTGTCCAGAGAGGGTCGATGGATAATGGTGAATGGCTGGTCAAACACCCGGGTATTATTGCTGGGATAATAATAACGGAGCTGGCCTGTCTCTTTATGGCGAAGGATGTATCCAAAAGTGAGATTTAACTTGAAGGCTGTATCTTGGTCGTTGAAGATAGCTTCCACGTAGCTACGTAGACGGATGTTTTCTTCCAACCGGAAATTATATAAGTCCAATAGACGACGGTCACGGTGAAAACAATGGTGTATGGTAACCCAGTGACGTCGATAAATCTCACTGACACGCTCGTCTTGGGGTAAAACTTCAACCGGAGGTGCCGCTGGGTCCCAGGGAAAATCTTCTCCACGTCTCATACAGGCAGGCTGGTGGTCAGTCAGGCAGGCAGGCAGGCAGGTTGGTCAGGTCAGGTCAGTCAGAGTGCTCCGCAGGGTAGTGCAATGAATACACCCCACCCCTAAAAATCGCCTGCTTTTATACGTTTTTCTACAATCCGCCATCTTAAACCCACCACCACCTCCATCCCACCAACCACAGCCGCCATCTTAAACCCACCACCACCTCCATCCCACCAACCACAGCCGCCATCTTAAACCCACCACCACCTCCATCCCACCAACCACAGCCGCCATCTTAAACCCACCACCACCTCCATCCCACCAACCACAGCCGCCATCTTAAACCCACCACCACCTCCATCCCACCACCCATCCCACAGCCGCCATCTTAAACCCACCACCACCTCCATCCCACCAACCACAGCCGCCATATAATCCCACGCGGAGCGAATTGGTGAAATTTTTGAAAAAGTACTGTGACAGAAATTGATGTGACGGAAATAATACTTCTATGAATAGGGCGAAAATTTATCTGAGATAATTTTTCTGTCATAATTAATTCTTGGTCGAGTATCAACTATTCAGATATTACGGAAAGTACTGTTGTTATAAGGTATTGTTTGTTATATATCAGACACGATCAGCTGATATATGTAAACAAACGATCTATATTTAGACCCTCACGTGCTCTGCTACGTTGCAGCACGCGCTCTTTGATCTTGGCGTTCCGCCGACGTACAAGAAGCTCAAATTGAGACGGAGAATTTCGTTACCATTGCCAGTAAATTGTAAGTTTATTGCGGAAAGAATTTATATTGCATAAATTCCTGCGGGAAATAGGAAGTACACATATAAGAGAATATTGTCTTGACGTAAAAAGTTTGGACATTTCATATTTACGGAGATATGGATTTTTATAGCTGAGTCGGTTTTTCGTGTAAACCATCGCAGCGAAAAGGGAAACGGCTGTCATTTTCGTTTTGCTATGTCACAAAAAGTGCTCGAATTACTTATTTCTAAATGATTTCATGACGAATCCAACTAAGGTTAGGAAGTATATACACTGAAACACAGTCACATGGCTGGTTATATGGTTATTTGGCACAACAGGACAAAAATACAACTGTCAGCGTGAAACACTGTGTTCAATGGAACGGGGCGGGGAAAATTTTATTTTTCTAGTTTGGCAGATCGTATTTTACAAAACACGGGGAACCCGCTCCACAGACATTTGACACCAAATAGCTCAACCCTGGCCATGGACACCAACATACATATATTGCGGCCAGTCTATGATACAGTGCCACCCCAGTGTCGAGCATTTATTGTCCAGTTTGCACCAGCAAAGAAAATCACGAACGTTCATCGAACGTCATCGGTGCGACCTTCATGTGGTCTTCCGCGGTATATGAAGCACTTACATTTGAATGCATGAATTAGTTTGATATAATTTTGTTGGGTATGAATGATTTGAAAGAGTGGAAATATTCCGTACAGGTCTGTTTTATGTAACAAACGCTAAGAAAAATGGCTGCCCAAGGTCAATTTCCCCGGTTTCCCGGATAATAAACCTCAGCCCCATCTATACGCTTTGATGCAAGGGAGACAACTCGGACTAGACCAATTCCCAGGCGAAGATGATGTCCCGCTATATTTGGCCTGTATGGGGTATAGGGGTGGTCGTTTTTTTTATGGCTTTTACTATGAGCTATGAGGTTGATCATGTAGAATACGATGGAAAAAACTATGAAAGTACCGGGTAGGCTTGTATATAGATCCATATAGACCCATATACACTCATATACTGGGATATTAGCCCAACGTATGTATAAATCCATACGGGGTAGACATGCACCTCTAGTGGCCCGATTGGGTAGAATGAGGTCTTATTTTGAAGCTCTCGTGAAGGACTGGACTAGTGTATTGTTTGTTTTCAATAGTCTGCGCATGCGCAGACAGGCCATATTATCGAAATAGCCGTTTTGAGATCCAGGCGAGCCTCTAATGGGCCGATTGTATCGAGTGAGGTATCCATGTGAAGCCTATGTGAGGGAGTGTCTGATGGCGTGGATGTGGGATTGACATAGGGTCATTCTGCGCATGCGCGGTAGCCCAAGGGTATGGACATAGACGTTTTTGGGGTCTAGGCCAGCCCCTCATGGGCCTATGGGGTCGAGTGAGGTATCCATGTGAAGCCCAGGTTGGTGAGCATCCAGCTGGACTAACATTCACGTGGTGGGGTGGGTCTGCGCAAGTGCGTGTGACGTCACTTCCGGTTGAGGTGAATTCACCCGGGTGTAAAAATGACGTCACTTCCGGTTTTTCAGAATGCTCAAACACGACCTCCAACTTTCACGGCCCGCACCCTGGCCCGGCCCGGCGCGGCCGCAGCGCGCGTGCGCGCGTTCTCCGGAAGTGCGCGTCATCACCGGCAGTGTGCGCGCGGATGCATGTCGGATCAGAAGGTCAAAGAAAAGGGGATTGTAAATGAACCTGGGAAGGATAGGCAGTTCCATCTGGACCAATCAGAGGTCGAGAAAAAAGAAAAAAAAAAGAAAGGAGAGCCAATTTTCCCATATTCAAAAATACATAGAACTTATAGTCATAATCTATACGTGTTGGACGAGTCTTCACTCGCCGTATACACGCAGCTCAATGAAAAACCTAGACCAAATACACGTACTTGGTCTGTGGGTTGATTTCATTGGCTCTCTCTATTTTACTATAGTGCGCTTGCATTCTAACATTGATGGGTTACATTTTGGCCCCATCCTACACCACTGATTTCAGTTTGACTGAATCTCCACATTGGGCATTTATTCATTATGAATAAAACACACAAGACAGGGTTTTTTTTTTTTTTTTTTTGGTGAGATCTCATTTTTTATTCAGTGAACAACAACAACGTGAGAACAACCACGTGAAAACTGAAGCCCAGAACAAGGGGCTTGCTAGAATTCAAGCCCAGAACAGGGGCGTATGTACATTGAAAGAATTCAAGCCCAGAACGGGACTTGTACATTGAAATGATGGGCGGCCCAGTCATAGACGAGTACATCTCGGTCCTCGGCCTTGGGGTACTCGTCAAACATGTGGACGATGGTAGATAAGGGTCTTCCCCGGCATCGATGGTACAGGTAAAACAAGCAATATTGTCCGCACACCATACTGTCCAGGCTTTGCAACGTTTTAGTATTCCAACACCACGTCTCTGTGCCTTGATCCATGAAGTCTGTTAAATCGGGATGGAGGGGTGGTAGGCCGTACGGATCAAAGTATTCACCCTGCTCTTCTGTCAAGTACACGGCCACCCAGTGTTGACCGGGCCGATCCATCGGGTCTGTGTTCAGGACGTAAGCAGCCGGATACACACGGTCTAATGGGAACACGTCTCGGGCGAACACTCCTTGAAACACCCTACGTGTCCCTGGGTCAGTCTCCAGCACCGTGGTTATCTGGTCTGTATCCATGTTAGGTGGCGAAGTCACACAGCACGTTACGGCTTTTATCGATTTGAATGATGTTGTCAAACTCAGCGTAGCAGATCACATTGATGGTTTTCGGTAAAGGTGTCCCGAAGCGTAAGTTGCCTTTCTTGATGAGACTCAGCTGATGATCGTTGTCTAAGGTGGGAGTCAGATCGAAACAGAACAATGTGTACCCTCTGCCGAAATCGTCTCGACTGATCATATTTCCCTCGTCTTGGTTGATTTGGCCAGTTGCTGTGAAGAGGTTCAGATAGCTCCGGATGTAATTGTCCGTTCCAAAGTTAGGTTGTAAGGGGCGTGCCGGTACCTGTTGGCCATCCACATGCAGGGCCACGAAATTGATGTTGAACGCTTTTAGGTTGAACGGATTCCTCGAGAGAGTCCCATTATAACTCACGTTCTCCACACAGGCTAGGGTTAAACGCTTGGGCAAATCCCCCAGGAACAGGTTTTCTTGATTGACAATCATATTGCCTTTAGGAACGGAAAAGACCTTGGTCTGTACTCGTCGAATCGGGTACTGGGCTGGGTTTTTTCTCCAAGGCTCTGATGTGCCCCAACTGTACACCTGGGCTGGGTTTCACTTTGCGTACAAACAGACTTGCCTCTTGGATGACAATGTTATACTCGAGGTCCTCATTCGGGGCCATCAAGGCAAACGCAGGCGTTGCGCGCACTAGTCGTATTTTGACAGGTACAATATAATATATGATAGCCGCCGATCTGATAGGCACAGAGCCCGTGTGCTAGTACACCATTCTCATTGACAATAATATATAATAGCCGCCGATCTGATAGCCACAGAGCCGGTGTGATAGTACGCCATTCTCATTGACAATAATATATGATAGCCGTCGATCTGATAGCCGCAGGTTCGATGTGATAGTACACCATTCTCATTGACAATAATATATGATAGCCGCCGATCTGATAGCCACAGAGCCGGTGTGATAGTACACCATTCTCATTGACAATAATATATCATAGCCGCCGATCTGATAGCCACAGAGCCGGTGTGCTAGTACACCATTCTCATTGACAATAATATATGATAGCCGTCGATCTGATAGTCACAGAGTCGATGTGATAGTACATCATTCTCAATGACAATAATATATGATAGCCGCCGATCTGGTAGGCACAGAGCCGGTGTGATAGTACGCCATTCTCACTGACAATAGTGTATGATAGCCGCCGATCTGATAGGCACAGAGCCGGTGTGATAGTACACCATTCTCACTGACAATAGTATATGATAGCCGCCGATCTGATAGCCGCAGGTTCGATGTGATAGTACACCATTCTCACTGACAATAATATATGATAGCCGCCGATCTGATAGCCACAGAGTCGATGTGATAGTACGCCATTCTCATTGACAATAATATATGATAGCCGCCGATCTGATAGCCACAGGTTCGATGTGATAGTACACCATTCTCATTGACAATAATATATGATAGCCGCCGATCTGATAGGCACAGAGCCGGTGTGATAGTACACCATTCTCACTGACAATAGTATATGATAGCCGCCGATCTGATAGCCGCAGGTTCGATGTGATAGTACACCATTCTCATTGACAATAATATATGATAGCCGCCGATCTGATAGCCGCAGGTTCGATGTGATAGTACACCATTCTCATTGACAATAATATATGATAGCCGCCGATCTGATAGCCGCAGGTTCGATGTGATAGTACACCATTCTCATTGACAATAATATATGATAGCCGCCGATCTGATAGGCACAGAGCCGGTGTGATAGTACACCATTCTCACTGACAATAGTATATGATAGCCGCCGATCTGATAGCCGCAGGTTCGATGTGATAGTACACCATTCTCATTGACAATAATATATTATAGCCGCCGATCTGATAGCCGCAGGTTCGATGTGATAGTACACCATTCTCATTGACAATAGTATATGATAGCCGCCGATCTGATAGCCACAGAGTCGATGTGATAGTACACCATTCTCATTGACAATAATATATGATAGCCGCCGATCTGATAGCCACAGAGTCGATGTGATAGTACGCCATTCTCAGTGACAATAATATATATAAACCGGGTATTACGACTATACGGTCCTGCATGAATAAGTCCGCATGCAGACGTCCCATCATATCGACCGAGTGACTCTCTGCTATGGCATCCACTCTCTCCGTATAGCCGGCATTATCAGGACTCGCTTCCATGTTGCCTGGGGTATCTCGGTAGAACAACGGGGCTGTCAAATACGACTTTTTAGCGTCACGCCCGTAGGATAACAGTGTTTCGATGTAGGCTCGGTACGGGTACGTGTTCGTCGAAGCGCTCACCAGTTTATCACTCAGGGCTATATCCACTTGCTGGAATAGCGAATGAAGCCAGAGATTCACTGGACCCACGGGTGCCTCTGCTTTCAGGACTGTCCCATCTTTATTGGTGATTTTAGCTTTCACATATAGGTACGTATGGGCTAAATCCAGGTAGGTCGTATCTGCGTTGGTGATGGTGAATTCAATGGGGCCTGTGGCTGTAATGCAGATGTTCCACCCACTGACCCTCTTCGGCACTGGTCTGAGTAGGTGGGACGGTCCATAAATCAAATTCACTGTTGGTAGAAGGACACGACTCGGCATGGATGAAAGCCATCTTTAAGAAAAGATATCCTTTGTCTTCTTCGATGTGCGTCGTCGCTGGGTCGGTCGTCGACTGGTGCGTGGTCTCGGTGGGGCAGCTCTTTTATTCCCTACGGTGCGTTGTGCTTTGGCCACCAAGACGCCTCCCGCTTCTTTGGCCCGCCGTTTCAGTGCTTCTTTGGGTGCCGTACCCCCCAAGACATCACCGGCCACTTGCAGTCCACTGCGCACCGCTTGTTTGCCGATCGCTTTGACCCCACGCGTCACCAAGGGCAGGAACGTTTTGACGATGCTCCCGAGTATGTTCCCCAGCCCATGTCCTCGTTGCATGCGTGTACCCGCAAAGACAGGAAAGTTACCCCCGGCCTGTTTGGTGTAATGATCGACGTAACTGGCTGTATGGTATTGATAAGGCACCTTCATTATGCAAAGGGAACCGCTCGGACTTGACGGAAATGAAGTGTCAGCACCACTTTTCCTCGTTCGAATGCCACCGGTCGTCCCGTGTCGTCTCTTATATCGATGACGATGGAGCTAATATCGGTCTGACTGACCGGTAGATACACGATATGCCTGAAACTGTGGGTGACCTGAGCTCCATACGTGCCTTTCACCGGGCAGACGCGCAGTAGAGGTACGTTGCTGTCGCCGACAATGTGTGCATCGACCACGTCCGAGTAGACGTACAGGCCATACATACCACCACGCATGTCCATCGGGATGTGGCCTATCTCGCCGGTGGGGCCAGCGTACCCCTGGTAATTGAAACCCAGCATTTGCTGTAGGGTAGCACTGAGTTCGACACTCACGTTGGGGCTGAGCATGAGATTGGCCTTGTCGTTGTGTGCGTTGTAATCGAAGTCCACATGATTTTTGAAGGGGAAAGATTTGATGGGTTTTGAAGTATTCGTGACGTCTCGTAGAGACTTATAATGCATCAGACTTCTCAGCCCACCCATGAACTCCTTGGGGGTATCGTATTGACCTTCGGGTAGTTTGAGTCGAGTTTCTTGTCCTTCGTAGGTCACCTCGTACCATACTTCATTGGCTCGCACGTTGTACCACGAGTAAGGGTATTGGATATCCACGAGTCCACATTCCCAGCGTCCAGGTAAATGCAACGGTTGCGGTAACTGGGTCACGTACTTGGTCAAGGTGTTGTCAGGAAACACATCAGCCGAGCTGTTACTGGGTAGGGCGAGGTAAAACATGATGACTGAGCTGTCCTGCTGCTGCTGTTGGTTTTAATACTTCTCCCAGCCCTTGGGCGCTAATCGTCGTGATGGTCGCGGTGATTTAGCTCTTGTTGGTTGCAGGTGGTGGCGTGGTAAAAGGGGTGAAAACGTAGGTGCCCGCCATGGTGGTGATTTGGGTGGTGACTCCGGTTCCCAAGGTTCTGGTGGTGTACTCACATTCTGCATAAAGGCCCAGCGCTCGGGGTTCCCCACCAATTCCTGTGGTACATGCATGTCTTTCAAGCCTTGAGCGAAGACTTCCCATCCTCGAGGATTCGTGTGCGTCCTGCGTTGACGCATCAGGTCATTCACTAAATCCGTCATGTGGGTGCCGGGGACCACCTGATTCTGTACCAGGAGTTCGCCTTTATCATTCCAAGTCATGTTAGGATTCTGTTTCATCCGTTGTAATACCAGGCCAGCTTGTTTCTTGAACGAGGCAGGTACACTCTTCAGGACTTCGTCTTCCACCCACTGTGGAGCTGTGGAAGGTACCCCACCCGGCTGTTGGAACGGTGCTGAGGTCGGCGGTGTGTCACGTGGTGATGGTGGTGGTGGTGGAGCAGAGAGAGTTTTGTATTGGTCCATGAACGTCATGTACCGCTGAAGCGTCTCATTGTACCGTTGTACTTTCTCACTATCGCTTAACCCCGGTCTCTGTAAGATCTGTTGCATCTCTCCATCGAGGGTGTTTATCGTCTTCACCGTAGAAGGGACAGGGTAGGGCGATTGGAGGTTTTGAAGGAGCCGAGGTTCGACGAGGACCATTTTTTTCGTGTGGTTCATTGTCGGCCGAAGAGTCCACCCAATACTGGACCCAACACGGAAGCGGCCAACGGTGCTAAGATAGCCCCGAGAAAGCCGCCTTTCTGTAACACCTTTTTCTTTTGTGTTTGAGACACTCGCTTCTGGACTAAGGTTCTTAGACCTGTCTTATGCTTGGCCAACTTGGTCTTCTGAGCCGGAGTCAGTGGTACGTTGCCTTTTAAGATATTGAGTCCAATCTCGCACAGACAGCACACGAGAGCAGGGTCCGCACCGCGTACAATGGTTCGGACTAACTCGGGTGGGGCCGTCTTCAATACACGGAGCGTGGGAGCGTGCTTCCGTACTCGCGCAGACATCCTGTACAACTAATGCTAGAACCCACAATTCTGCTCTTTTTATCTACTTCAGAGACAAAAAATCAATCCTGCTGTGGTATTCATTCTTTTTTATTATCCCCATCATCAAAACACACACACCCCAGCTGGGGGAGCCACTGTAGGTGTGTTTACATTATTTTTGCATGTACACGTGGTGAGTCTCTCCGGGAAAGATGCCGGTCAGTAGTCGAAGGTGGTCGGGGGTGGCTTGCTTCAGGTCGAAGAGCATATACCCGTGCTGAGGGGTTGTCGCATCTTTAAAGGCTTCCAATGCAAACGGTGTGCGGCCGGGGTATATCTGTCTCGCCAGGTGCAGCAGTTGAGTGGTATCTCTCGGGTTTTTGAAGACCACCATGTAGTGGGCATTTAGCTGATGTTCCGATGTTCTTTGTTTTTACTGAACAGATTCTGCACAATGTAGATGATGCTGAGCCGTCGATGATGGCTGCCTTTGGTAAAGAGTTGGGTGATCCGCGCATCCGTCTCCGCCATGAGATCATCCAGAACCACCAAGGTGTCGGGTTTCAAATCGGCCAGGTTGGGTAGGGCTTCCACGAACGTGATGTGGGGCATTGCTGCACACGCTTCCTGCCATTCTCCGTAACACCACACGACTCTGGCAATGGGTGGAGTGATCATGCTGTCGGCGTGTTGAAGGAGCTTCCTGACGAAGTGCGTTTTGCCGGAGCCCGTCGGTCCTGCGATGACGCAGGTGAAGGGATGCTGCCACTGAGGGTCCATGGCTGGAGGTGTATCCGCTGTCGTGGTAACCCGCTCTTGTAAATTTGGTACGAGTGAACTGGAGTGGTGGTGGGCACAACGTCGGTTGTCGTTGTCTGTTCACGTTCAGGGATGATGATGGTGGTGATGGGTACAACGTGGGTCGTCGTCGTTGTCGGTTCACTGTGAGGTATGAAATCCGGTGGGTCTTCAGACGTAGTGGGTGTTCTTGGTGTAAGTGTGGAGCTTACACTCGTTGTGGCTTGTACACGAGGTGTGGTGGTGGTGGTGGTGACTGGGCTGGATACGACTGGTGCTCTCTGTAGACCGGTTTCACTGATGGCTGGTGTTCTCAGTTGGTTAAGTAACGTGCTGACATAGGCTACGTCGTAAAACACACCTCCGTACAACACACTCAGCAGGGTTAGCACTAGTACACCAAAGACCACTTGCACTTTGCGCGTTTTGGAAGACGCTGTGTTCAGAGACGGATGCACCGTGTTCATGGTTGGACGTGGAATGAAGGAGGACGGCAGTGGTGTCTGGCTTTATAGTCGTTTCACCTGGTTGGCAGCGACCCAGGAATTGAAGGAACTGGGCCAGCCTTGCCATTTCACGAAATGAAACAGTTTGCCACGTCGACGTTCCGTTTTCAAAATCTGCTCCACCGTGTAGTAGTCTTGCTGTGTTTTTACGACAGGCTGTAATTCCATCTCGTAAAACGTGCCTAGCAACGGTTCCCCTTGAAGATCTTCCAGTTCATAGACTCGCCGCTGTCGGGGTAGGCGCCGTTTAATCAGGAAGTGCTCATCGCTCCAGTTGGGCAAGTAACTTTTCTCGAACTTGCCCTTGACTTTACTGATCCGTACAGGGTCCCCGACCTTGTACACCGCCTTCGTCGTTCGCTGCGATGGCCTGGGGTACAAGACACGCCGGACTTGGGCTTCATTGCGTTGGGTCACGGTAATGGGGGCTCTCTGTATACTTCGATGATAGGCTCGATTGTAACCCCTCACCAGTTTCGGGAGAACATCGATGTACCGCCTTGTATTCTTATAGGTGAAATATTTATACATGCGACCTTTAAATGTCCTGTTGAACCTTTCCACCACGGATGTCTTGGTCTCGTTGTACGTATGGAAGAAAAACACCTTCTGGGCTTTCAGAAAGGCTTGGAACGGTCTGTTGAGGAATTCCGTGCCTTCGTCGGTTTGCAAATACAAAGGTTTGCGCCCGGTCTTGAAGATGTCTTTGAACGCCGCCATGAGATTCGCCCCCGTTTTCGTCCGGATGGGTACCACCCACGGATACTTCGATAGGATATCGATGCACGTCAAGATATACCGATTCCCATCGTTGTGTTTGGCAAAGGCGCTCATATCGACCAAATCCGCTTGCCACTGGGCATCTATTCCTCCCACGATGACCCGGTTCCGTGGAAAATGGCGACGGACAGCTCGATGTAAGGTATAGGTGTCTTGTTTTCTTAACCAATCTCGGACTTGGGCACGTTGTATCCCCTGGGGTTTGGCCGCTCGATAGAGAGCCGACAATGCGCTATAGGCCGCCGGACTGTCGGGACTGTAGTATAAGTTATCCAACACCTTCTCCCAGCGCTTCATGGTGACACAATGATGATGGACCCGGAGAGTATGGTTTATTTATAACAAGTTTCTACCACCGCTGTGTTGGTTGACTCAGTTCAGCCGGGTAATCAATGGCCTCGTCGTCGTCGGGTTCATGTAGTTGTTCATGGGGTTCAGCCAGCGCGTCCTCAATAGCACGAGCCCACCCCAACTCGTCTGATGATCGTTCGTCCGGTGTAAACAGCTGGTCCACAATAGGCACCACTTTCTCCAAGGCTGTCCACAGATCGGGGTCTAGGGTGAAGCCTCGCGTAGGGTTTTGGTAGCGGCCCAGGCGTGCGAAGAAAGGCCCACGGTATACGTAGATGGCATTGTCTATGTGGATGAGGTGTCCATCGAGCTCGCCGCTCAACACCCGTTTAAATTTGGTCCAGCCGTCACGAGGCAGCGTCACCGTAGTGGATGTGGACTCCGGATCCCACCCACAGACATCCCGGTCTTCCACCAGGGTGACTTTATCTTCATAGACGTGTAACCCCACCTGGGGTGTAAGGGGCAGGATGGCTCGTAGGACGGATGACATGCTTGCTCCAATGTCGAACGGTGAATGACACACACTCTGTCTGACCCTGGTATTTATAGTGTCAATACCACAGCGCCAGGGTCAATAGGGCACAGACTAGTATGAGGCCAACCAGCCGGTGCTGGTTCCGGCGTGAGCGCTCGTGGTCCATAGCCCGCGCATCAAGGATGGCTGTCATTGTCCAGTAGTGGTGAGTGATGGCACGCCTCTCCATCGAGTGCACTCTGTGGAGGACCGCTTCTGTGAACTCGTTCAGGATCTGGCGTCGTCCCTTGTTGTCGTCGCCATCTGCAAACATGGACCGGACCACTGCTCGGTAACCCGTGAATGAATTCACCACGGTGGCATACTGTAAAATGCGAGTCGCATGGGGCTGGGTGTCCGCCATGGCTCTGCAACCGTAGAAATGAAGGTGTGGGATCCGGAGGGACGTGTTTTATAGACCAGGTCACATCTTGGATATGGCCCATAATGCACCGGGTCAAAATACTCGCTTCTGATTGGACGAGAGCTCTGTGACGTCATCTCATTTGCATAAAAGAGCGGGAATTTCAGTTTTATATACTGCGCATGCGCAGAATGACGATATTTCAACACCACACCCACCCCATCAGATGCCCCTTCACGAATCCTTCACATGGATACCTCACTCGACCCAATCGGACCATGCAGCGTATTTCCAGTCTAGGGACTACTTTTTCTCCGCGGAAGCTTTCTTCCGTGACCGCATCACCGCCAGACCGCATCACCGCGGAGGAATATACATACCCAGGGACCTTTGCCGGAACTATGGTCACCCAGAGTTACCTCCCCTAGATTGGAACTCTTCAGTGTTGGAGGTGGGAAAGGTCAGTCACGTGACGTCATCTCATTTGCATAAATGGGACCCAATTTCAGTTTTATATACTACTTGTGACCTCGCACCGTATGTGACGTCAGCTCCACGTGACTCCAAACCGCGCAAACCAGGCGCACAAAAATCGGACAGAATTTCACGGCTTCCTACTACTCAGCCCCCCCCCCAAAAAAAATGCAGTGTGGCAGCTACTAATGATCTGATGGCATCGTTGGGACAATCTCGGTCCCTACATCATGTATTTTTGTATCGGATAATAGCGATTGTTTAGTGGAATCGAGTCGTCTTGTCACAATGACATCTTGATATCAGCTAACCTTAACTGACACAATTACAATGCAATCTCTAATCTCTTCCAGACTGGTGGTGAAATGGTAACAGAGGATATTGTTTGGAACCAGCACATAAATACAAACACATCTGTAGTGAGAACACGATACTAAACTTTCAGGATAGTGCTTTAATTAATCTTTCAAAAATACATACCGGTATGTAAATTGGAAAATATACATATTTCTTTGTCCTCGAGTAGCATTTTAAAAATATACGTCATGTAAATACATTCAATGAATTATAATTTTCAATTAAGTAAATAAACTGGCTATATGAATATAGTTGGAAAGTTCACGTTTTCTTAAACGAGAGAGGCTTGGAATTCTTTGGATATGTTTGATGATGTAGATTGACAATTAAAATTGGATAATTTATTTTAATTTAAGCAGAAGTATTTTCTCCGTGAACCAGTCCAGACCCCAGTCTCTGTGTTTATCTTTCAATGCATCTACTTCCTCCAGTTCCTCGACGGTACATACTGAGCCTGGAAAAGTTACCAGAAAGACGAACCGTATATAAACCATGGACAATGGGAGCCAAAGGTATATTAATCCCAATTATCACTCAGCCAATCAAATTTAACAATTTGGAAAAGCCTTTTCAAATTGATCAACAGTTAGTCAGTCGGTCAATATGACTAACTTGGGTTGGACAATGAAAAGTTCAAGCTGAAAGTGCTAATATACCAAGAAGCTGGATGATTAAAATGCTCGATATTGAAATGACGTCCCACCTCGCCATGTGTTTTCCAGTGCAGATAAGTCTTCGTATTGAATAATCAAGAGTTCACACATACCCAACAGAACAGAATGGATGACTATATCTCAAGTATTCTACAGTACAATTAAGCAGGCAAAAAATTATTTGTTTCCTTGATATTCATCCCTAAAGAAACCAGTGTCTGCAGTTAGCGTCATCATGCTCAACTCCGTTCGCTGAAAAACGCTTACCATATAAATCCATGACCTGTTCCAATGGCAGACTATGTGGTGGTCCTGTTACCATGAAATTTAAAAGGAGAATACATTCATATGTAGGTTTAGAGGGTCATTCACAACAAAATGGAGTGTTATCCAATCGTATTATACAGAAGCTTCCCATCAGCTCTACAGCCACAGAATCATCCGATGAGTGGAATTGGGTAGATTTTTTAGTATTATACAGAGCGTAACTTCTATGATTGTAATAATGTGTTTTAAAGGGTTGAATCTAATTTTGCATGAAATTGCGTTACGTAATCACCCTCGAAAGTTCCAAATCTGACTAACAAAAGAATGTGGAATTCGTTGGATACGACATCCGGCCTAGGAAACAATTCCACTTACGCATCTCAGTTCCTTGTCCATCTTTCTATTCCCTTTGCTTGGGGCCAATTCCGCGTACATGGACCAGAAATTCTGGCGCTCGCCCCATCTATTCCTTGCGCTCATGAAGTATTCCACACCCACGTACAAAGTTCCAAGCGCTCGGACAAATTTCACCAATATACTGAATTCGGGGAAGAACTGTTTCATGTACACGGAATTGGCCCTTAACACAGAGGAATAGATAGATGGACAAGGATCTGAGGTGCTTGGAATTGTTTCCTAGGCCTGGACATACGACTGGAATTTTTTGCCCTAGTATCTACATATCAGATATAATCACATCAGTTTGAGAGTTTCTGCTGTTTTCAGTTCATATTGTTGTTGTAGGAAACCGAAATTGCAAGTCTTGCGATAACTGGTCATTAGGTCGTTCCCATTGTCATATGCTTTGCATCTTACCTGAGTAGAGGCTCTGGTTATAAGATAAAGCGTCCACAATGTAGTGACAATCTGGGGCCATTAGTGAAAGCATGATCTCACTGTACCTGCAAAACATCACCACATGCAACATACGAATCCATTAAACGCCAATGCCAGGCACTTCCTTCATATATAACTCAAACGTTTCTGTAGCGTGTTCCGTTAACACAAAGATTACAATGAAAAAAAGTTGGACCTAGTCCGACTGAATAAACAAAAATAAGTGACAAAATACAGCGCAAAATTTTTCGCATTCCCTCCATGAGTACACATCTTTCACCATACAATCGCATAAAAACATTGCAACCACAAAAACAGGAAACTACATGGTATTAACTGTAACATCCAGCATTCTTCAATCAACCAGCTAACAGGTGTATTTGTTGTTCCGCCAAAATTATACCCGCACTCTCAGAAATATTCAGGAAATAATCCTGAATAGATCATGTTGCACATCCACAAATAAATTTCAGGATTTTACCTGAAATCCAGGGATAATTTCCTGAAATTCAGGTAAAATCATCCATGAATTAAAGCTAAATTACATGAACTTTAAGGGAATTTTTACATACATGAATAGGGTCGGGAGCTTACTAATCAGTGTGATAAATTTGCCTGAATTTCAGGGAAAATTCTCTCATCCAGGGATCTTTTTCCTGAAATTCAGGTAATCAGCCCTGCATTTTAGCCAGAATCAGAGCCAGAGTGGTGGATATACAACCTGATCAGTTCAGGACTTTTACCTGAATATTTCTTATTGTGCATGCACTCTATCTATTGCGTTATTTTCCTCATTTGCGAATTTTTCTACAGAGGGGCCTCTCTCTTATATTCTGAATGAAATACAGCCACAAGACTTCTATCGGGGACATTTACCTGTTAAAGATGGATCCAACGAAAGTTCGAGGTCTTTAGTAGGGGATCAGTGCTACGATTCTGTTGCAAAAAAACGCATTTTCATAGGGTGGGGTCTCCCTCAATTGATCTGACAGGCCTTTGTAGGATAGGTCAGTATACTAAAAAAAGTGGGATAGCAATCCGAAAAACGTGCAGGAAAGTTGTTTATTGTTCACGCTTTGTCACGCCCCGACCGACAAACAGTCTAAGATATGGAATTGTGTTGGCTTCAAAGTAGACTCATTGGCTCAATCATAACTTTCGCCCTTTGTAACCGCCAGAGAATCTCCCAGTTCTCCCAAGTTTTGCTGAAAATGATATAGTCCCTGTAGGCCCTAGAAAGTCCCTCTTTTTTTCAATCGCTGAAAGGCTTATTAGTCATGCCTAATGGCATGAGTGCAAACCCAAACAGGCCGACTGGTACCGTGAACCCAGGCATTTTTATTTTGGCAGACTCGGAGAGGGAAAATTGCCCGTATTACTTTGTCACTAATTGCGAATTTTCTTGCATCGCTCAGTGTGCTGGTGATGTCAACAATCCTAGGCATTGGATAAAAGCGGAACATCGTCACCTTATTGAGAAATCGGATATCAGATTACCCATGCCAGGCACTGGCACTATCAAAGACGCTCGTGAGCTTTCCTGGCAACGACGGCGCCCATCTTCTATATAATGTTGAGTTCTTACTGCATACTGTGCCTTTCACAGCGTTGTCGTCGGTACGTCGTTGTCAGACATGTGTCACTGGAAGGTCCTCCAGTACATCTGAGGAACACTTCTGTGTTCTTGCACTTGTCGTGATAATTGGATATTCAACCATTATGTACAAGAGTTTAAAAGAGTTTACCTGCTGTTTAATCAACTGCAACATTACTGCATATATGTCAAATTATTCACTTATATTGTAGCTGGTCACGAGGACATAACCACACGTCCCCTCGTACCGGCTTGAGCGGTATTATAAGATATAGATATTTCAGGGTGAAGTTGTGATAGCCCTATAAATTCATCTGTTGGAAAATGGTGAACTATGTGACCGCCAGATTGTAAAAAAACAACAACAAGAACAACAACAACAACAACAAAAAAGCAAAACAAAAACGGTCGAAACGAGGGAGTATTTATTGAATGCAAGTTGGTATTCAGGAATTCAGGGAAGTCCGATGCCGGCCAAGCACTTCATTCTCCATCATCTTTACAGGTCACAAAACTACAACACTTCGTTGAAATGCATTTTTGAAGAACAGCAAGATCACTTGGAAATATTTATGTTCGTTATATTCCAGGACATCGAGTAATATATTTTACTGAAATTCAAAACATTGTTTATTAAAGGTTGGCTGGAGATTATATAGGAATGGGCTCACATAGATGACCAACAAATTGAAATGATATTAATTTGAGCAGATAAACAAACCTTTGACGATCATCTCTGTTGATGGCCACAAGTGATCCCCGGTCCCAAATCGCATTAAAATCCCCTTCGATGTTTCTGAAATTAATCCATATATGATACAAGAAAAATGACATGACATAAGTGTGATTACTGAATATGAAATGTGCATGAAAGTATAATCCAAAGTCTATCAAATATTTCCAATATCATAAATATGTAAAGGCACTATGTCCTGTGGGTCAGACCTGTTAATGTATCAGGTGATTTTGAACATCGGAAAACTTTTTATGGAGCTCCATTGCTTTCGTTGCGGAGAGATGCATACTACTTTTCAACCAAATAATGCAAACATAAACAAGAATACTCTTTCTAATCCGGACATTGGCCTTAAATTTTGGATAAATCTAGCTCCATTCATAACATCTGAGATTACAATGACTGGTGTTGGATGAACTTACTTAGAAAAGGCGAATAAATCTGCAGAGTAAATTCTTATTTTTCCGTCGAGGCTCTGTAAAGTTAATAAATCGAAATATTAAAGCAAACACAATACATTGAAACTGTTAATTGTTCTGGGGGAAATTGAAAAAATCACTTAATTTATGAAGACAGCAGAGATGCTGATACTAAAACCTGTCACAAATACAGGCTTAGTTTGAGTATTATATAAAGAAATTGAAAGGGTATCTTACTAATAATGCAAAGATTAATGATTTACCTTGTACAAAGTTCCATTGATGCTTGCAACGGGTATAGTTATGTACTCCAAATTTTGTTCTTCAAAAAATTCTCGAACCCCTATCTCTGACAACTCTACTCCAACAACGGTGTGTCCCAGATCCGTCAACCTATACGCACACAATACACATACAGATCATTGACCAGGAAAATCAATTCTATTCAAAAGAGGGAGGGAGGGAGGGAATTTGGCTAAATGTCACACTCAAGTTTGTTTCACTCATATGGTGACAGTCAGTTTGGTTGGTGGAGGAAGCCGGGGTACCCGGAGAGAACCACCGCCCTTCGGCAAGTAACTGACAGACTTTCACACATGGACCAGCTGGGCTCGAACCTGTGCCAGTTCAGCGGTGTGAGGCTAGCGGTCACCAGCGAAGCGCCTTAGACCACTCGGCCACCGAGGGCCCTCTATTCAAAGGTGCCATATATTGAAGGAGTAGTAGGGTCCTAGAAGAACTGGGTGTTGACTAAGTAAGGATGACCTCATGGACGAATCCAGATTGAGGTAGCGTTCCCTTTCGTACAGAATTTCAAACTTCACAATCAATCAGAGACGCAGATTAACTGAGGAAGGTGTTATAGGCAATCAAACCTGAGTCACTTTGAATGAAAATAGGAATATGTCATCGCCCACAGAACCAAAAGAATACGTCCGTCTTTCGTGTAGGGAATACGAACCCAGAAAGCAACAGGTCCCGGACGCGTCCCATAGGACCATCAAAGCACCCAGTAACTAAGAAGAAACCGATTCTGTGACTTGCACGCAAAATACGACGCCATCCTGTACCCTGATACTCACTTCAAGCACTGTTACAGGCACAGATTTCTGGAAATCCCCGCAGTTCTACCATTTTTATTTGCGGCTCTGTGTGCGAAAGGGGCACAAAGACAAAGAACCAACCAAGCGATGCAATGAAACAGTATTTAACAGAATAACCTAAATGACAGAAATAGATCGAAAACTTGTTTTTCGACAATATCCTCCGCTCGACCCTCTTTCATTATATCCCTCTTCCTGAATCCTTTTAGTTGTGTATTTGAATTGAAACGATATGCAAGAGGTGAGAAAAATTGACGACGTCTGGAGACTTAAAAGCAACAACATTACTCCACAGGAAAGCTTCCTTCGTCTGTTTTAGCTGTTTGAAAACTAACGATATCTATTGAGCAAAGAAATTTATAACGTTATTCAAATGAAGCATTGTGTTGACGCGCTGCGAATCCGTATGGGAAGTGACCCATAAACTACACTTTCATCATTATCGTGTGGGGTTGCATAGATTCGAGTCCTATCAGACTTCTTTCCAAGAGCAAAGTCAGTATCCTGAGCAGTAACCATCCCCCGTTTGTGTAGGTGGAGGGGGTGTATACGCGTATGACTTCCGTGTATGCTCTTCGGGCATCCTCTGATACCTATACTCACAATTCATATTTATAGTGGTAATCAACACGATAATCATTAATTTCCCAAATTATTGAAAAAACTTGGGTACGTGCACTGTATGTAAATAAAGCAAACCGCGAGAACGGTGGTGATGTGTTCTTATGGTTATATAAACGGTCTACATGTATTGTATATGTGAATGAAAACATTTGCATACAATGAGCTAATAGAAAGAAGTCTCAGCAACATGACCGTGAAATTGTTTAATTAAATGCAACATTAAAAGGGTGGTGCAGAAAGATGCCGGAGTACTGACAAGAAGTCATATGACCTCACAGACAAATACACTGACTGCACATTTCTACAAACATCACAAGAACGAAAAGTGATCTCTGTGATGATTCATATCCCAGCCACGCTTTGATTATTGCTGTTCATGTGGACATATTGAATTGACATGACCACATGGCCCATAGCACCGGCTTGAGCGGATTAGATACAAATATTTCAGAGCGATGCCCTATCAAGTCATCTTTCGGAAAATGAAATATATAACCGCCACATAGTAAAAAAAAAACCTCGCCCAAACGAGGGAGTTTTTATTGAATACAAGTTCGTATTCAGAACAGATACCTGTGATGACGGTGTCAATTATGTGCATGGCACTTGAACCGTAGCTGAAAGCTGAACGTCATAATCCAGCGACAAAGTTTGCATGATTGAAGGGTACTTTTATAGAGGTGTTGGAGAAGATTTGATGCGGACTTTCCACAGTTCGTCGGGCCACCCACTATCATTGTAAAAGGATGTTTGATGGGTATATACATATACATGAACCCGGTCCTATATATAAATATTAATTATACACGGTTTGGGTGCTCACATTATGAAATTGCGTGCTTCTGAGCGTACATACGGTACATTTCTAATGTACGTATGTAACACATTCTAAAACGGTTGCTCCGATGACCTCAACGGATCGACCCACTACTATATAGTAGAGTATATCTACTACAGATATCATTCACTTCCCATTCAGATTAGCCTTCCCCTACTTTTTTTTCAGAGAAATCCGCCTCTGATTGACTGCGAAGATGGATGTTGTATATGGAAATCTTTCCATGACATTCTCATTTGTGAAGTAACACGTTCTACCCGAACGCTGCTACTATTGCATCAATAGCTCAGATGGTAAGGACAGTTCTACGAATAAGAGGGGTCTTGGGTTCGATTCTCGGTCACGTCTAAATTATTTTTTCTCTCAAAAATTATTTTCATATATACAAATTGCTTAGTGGGGGCTGTACTCCATACCAAATTGTCATTTCTATACCTATTCGTTATCTCACAGGACGTGTAGCTAATCTAAGAGAAATATGCAAACATCTTTGCACCGAAACACAATCACAGAATGGAGGTTGAATGTACTTACAAAGTACTCATAATTAACATTCAGTCAAACGTATAATATGATTGATTGATAAATTAACACAAGTCATTATCTTACCATTTAATATCCACAGATTTTCCACATAGTGGAACAAAAATGCGGATATTCTCTCGACCGCCCAGTAATGCGTCAACATTTTTTTCCAGTCGCCTGTTAAAATGAAAATTTTATAGTTAATTTTCACATTTTTAAGCAAACACATTCATTTTCAGGTTCATATTTTATACCCTGAAAAACTGACCTTTACGTACCATTGCATAGAATGTCACACAAGGAATGGCGAGAGGAAGAGCGACACAATGAAATGGGTAGCATGAGCAGGAGACAGAGATCAGCTTGTTTTCCCAATTAATCCACAAACTCGAGTAGGGTGAAGATCACTCACAGACAAACCTATGGTATTTCCCATATCTCATTGAAGATAGGATATGGTAAATACCTGGAGGTCGGGATCCCAAAGGGAGGCTGATCACTTTATGATGAGATCGAGACATACCTTGCCCCCTTTCTTTGTTGGGAGGTCAGGAAAGGATGACTGTACTCACCAATTATGCTGTCTTATAAGGCAGAAACGTTAGATCCACCGAGGTCATCGGTTCGAACGGCGGCTTCGATAACCTTCGAATTACAACGCATATAAGGGAAGTGGGAAGAGGTGCCGACATCCTGACAGAGCCATATGACTTCACAGTATAGTCTTCTGGTTAACCTATTCTAAAGCACATGCCAAGAATCTAACGATTGGTGATATTGAAGAACGAGAGCTAAGTCCCACTTTGGAAGCTTAGGGGCAGCGAATTGTCGATCAATATTAAAAGCTTGACCAGTGCCGTTAAATATTGATCTCTTGCCGGATTAACGCTGGAGCTAAGTTCGATTAATCTCGAGATTGATGAACGATAGCCATCAAGTCGGCTCAGCCTGTTTAATGGCGCACCATTGCTGGAATACCGCCCCCTTGGACTGGTAGACAGCGGAAGTGGATGGTCTCGTAGAAGCAACCATTCTTTGTGTTGCTCCATCAGAAAAGTCTGCCTTAGCCAGCTGATCACGGAGCACCTGCAGCCGTGGAGGCTGTATACCTGTGTTTGCTGGTGGTAAATGGACGTCCCAGTTGACGTAACAGTTTTTTCATGGGCACACTGGCCATCATGGGACTACAAGATAAATCACACACATATGTGTGCGAATCTTCTGCAGAACTCTGGGTAGGATGACCGGGGTGGAAACGCATAGGCTACCATTCCCGATCAATCTAGGGACAATGCATCGACTCCCATCGCTGCTGGATCCGGGACCGGAGACACGTACACCAGAAGTTGATTGCTCAGTCGGAAGGCGAACAGATCTACTAACGGTGTATCCCTCACCAGGGAAATCTGGGTTGAAATCTCCAGATGTAGTTGCCATTCCTTGGACAGAATTTGATTCCGTCTAGACAGAGCATCCACTAAGACGTCCAAATGTTCCGGTATATGGCGTGCCCGAACGGAAATGTCGTTCGATCAACAAAGATTTAAGAACAACTCCGCTTGATGGTGGGGTCAGAGAGTCACCCGATGCTTGTTGACAACTGTTTTGTTGTCCGTCGCTACTAGCAGGAACTGGTCCCGCAGATGAGGTAACAATGTTTGGACGGCACGATTAGCGGCCATGAACTCAAGAACATTGCTATGCTGGGGCTTCTCTGCGGAAGTCCCGGAGCCGATGTGGAGGCCAACGTCACTACGAGTGTCCGTCTCCTATCTTCTAACCCAGGTAGGACACTTTTCTAAACTTTGCGAACAAGCGTCCATCCTTAGTTGCAACAGAAGAGGATATGAAAAGGGGCATTTATCACCAGGACATTCTTATCCATCACACCAAATATCGATCTGTAATCTCCAACGAAGCGTCCATGAACAGATGTTATGTACGACAAAACGGGTGGAGGGTTTCACCAGACATCACGTTGAGGGGGTCGACCCACCATGTTGTTAGATGTTTGACACCATCTGTGACAGGAATCGATGGATTGTTGACCAATAATTTGCTCAGGTGAACCCTCGTGGGGTGACATCTTGGACGAAAGTCAGTAGACCTAATGTGGCAGAAAACTGTAGAGAACTCCTGAAGGGGAACTGCAACACTGCTGGTATTTGTGTAGTAATTTTCCTCCATCGATCTTCCGGAGGGCGAGCCTGAGCCCGTAGGGTATCGTAGGCTACGACTAGGGATGCCCTGTAGTGAAATATTTTGGAGGCTTGGTTTGAAAAGGCCTATGTTTGGGGTTTCTCTCAGACACTTCCCTAAATTACAAGCGTCTAGTCCGTCATTCATAATCCAGCCGTCGTCCATTAGAGAATATCCGCGTCCATAATCCAAAGACCTATTCCATTTTTCACATAACAGTATTAGCACCAAATTCAAAAGGACAATCATAGTATACATAAACCTAGGCTTGTTTCCTGCAAGAGAGAAGCGGTCAACAGTTTTCAATGATGCCGGCAAGACATCATGATGTTCCAAAAATATCAAATCCGTATCGCTGATCAGTATTCTTAATCCATAATATTCGTTGTAAAGTCGTCATCTAAAGAATGATGTATCTCAGTCACGCTTTGATTGTGACTGTTCATATGAGTACCTTGAGGATCTTGAAGTACATGGGTTCATACGGCCCCTAGCCCCGGGTTAAGCGGAATTAGACACAAGTTACGAAACGTAGCGCCATAGATCTTGCACGCTACGTTCGTATTTTGCTATCAGCATGCGATATGTATCGCCAAATTTGAGAAACTTTGAGTGGAGGCGCTTGGTGGAATAGCCCTGTTTTATAAGTCTATAAGGCTTTATAAGACAGAGCTTATTCATATTTCATACATCAAATATTCTCAGGCCAAAACATTGAACTATCGGGGAAAAAATTAAGTAACTGACCTGCATTCAGCAACGCCGACATGTGGGCTGATTTTCGGCGACGCAAATGAGAAGTTTATATTCACTACGACTTTGTCAAGTGACAGAAGCCATAAATGTCAGAAGCCATAAATGTCAGAAGCCAGAATGTCAGAAGCCATAAAGCATTATTTAGCTCTACTACATACAAGAGATATCATTCATGGGATGTTTCTATATCTATGTGAAATTTGGCAACACAATATATCAGCAGCATATAGGTATTCCAATGGGTACTAAGTGTGCATCCCTGTTGGCTGACCTGTATCTGTTCTCTTATGAATATGACTATATGCAGGCGCTTTCAAAAACTGATCCATTCAAAGCCCGTTCCTTCTCATTCACCAAACGCTATATAGACGATCTTCTCGCTGTGGATAATCGCTATATAAATGAGGCAGTGAAGGATATATATCCAGCTTCACTGGATTTGAAGGAAACTGCAGATAGCCCTACAGGCACATCATATTTAGATCTATATCTCTATAAAAATGAAGCGGACATTCTCTCTCGTCGACTTTATGACAAAAGAGATGATTACAATTTCGACATTGTAAACTATCCCTTTCTGGACAGTAATATTCCAGTGGGAGAGAGAGAGAGAGAATTAGGGTTTAACGTCGCATTCAGCAATATTCCAGTGGGACCTGCATATGGCGTATACATATCTCGCTTAGTAGCATTTGCTAGATCCTGTGTTAAATGTGATGATTTTAATCAACGTCACAAAACATTGTTGCAGAAACTTATAAAACAGGGCTATTCCACCAAGCGCCTCCACTCACAGTTTCTCAAATTTGGCGATACATATCGCATGCTGATAGCAAAATACGAACGTAGCGTGCAAGATCTATGGCGCTACGTTTCGTAACTGTGTCTAATTCCGCTTAACCCGGGGCTAGGGGCCGTATGAACCCATGTACTTCAAGATCCTCATGGTACTCATATGAACAGTCACAATCAAAGCGTGACTGAGATACATCATTCTTTAGATGACGACTTTACCACGAATATTATGGATCAAGAATACTAATCAGCGATACGGATTTGATATTTTTGGAACATCACGATGTCTTGCCGGCATCATTTAAAACTGTTGACCGCTTCTCTCTTGCAGGAAACAAGCCTATGTTTATGTATACTATGATTGTCTTTTTGAATTTGGTGCTAATACTATTATATGGAAAATGGAATAGGTCTTTGGATTATGGACGCGGATATTCTCTAATGGACGACGGCTGGATTATGAATGACGGACTAGACGCTTGTAATCCACAAGCTTCCAATAAAGTGGAAATCGTATGACCATAGCCAACATGATTTTTGTATTTCCTGTCGTCTGTCAGTGTCACAAAATTATGCTTCTAAATGATAACCTCGTTCTCATGTGCACGACCTCATCACCAATTCTCTATTAAATTTCATATTTTTGTCTAAAATCATCTATTCTGGTTTTCTGTCAAACTCCAGGCTGAATTTATTAATACAATCTAAAAAATGGCATTTTTAATTTTACAATGAAGTTCTGGGGGGATTTCCACTCTGTAACCTCCACAGCATTGGGATACCCCCCCCCCCCCATTTTGTCATGCGAAACTGTGCACGCCATCTTAAGAAGATGCGTTGTTGCGCCGGCACCAAGCCGGACTTTTCCTCGTGTGGAAGATAACCGCATAGTCCGCATCGACATAAATCTGTTCTCTGCACATGTTGCGAACTAGTGAATCGTGAAGACCAAAGGGGAAGTGGATAGGCCAAACGGAAGTACCTGCATTTGCAATCGTCGATGGCCGACCATAAATCGGAGGTACTTGCGATAGGCCGGATGTATAGGGATGTAAACGTACGCATTCCGTAGGTCCAATGAAGTCATCCAATCCCCTTTCACCAGAACTAGGCTTATGGAACGGAAGGACTCCATACGGAAATGTGGAGTTGAGGTGGCTCCAGGAAGTCTTTGTTGAGTTGGAGCAGGTTTATGACCATGCGCATCTCCCTGGTGTCCTTCTTCGGCACGAGAAAGACTAGAGAGTAAGGTAAGGTCGGTCGGTGGTAATTCTATTGCCGCGTGCTTCTGAACTATTTTGTCGCGGCAAATTGAATTTGGAGAAAGTGGAGAAAGTCTCGGTCTCGTCAAGATGGTAGTAATCACATTGGTGTTGGTCGGAAATTGGGCGGTCGCACCAAAACTGAGTAGGGCATCAGCCTCGGAAGCAGTCGCTTGACAAACAACAGTCGTTGAATTAGACTCAGCTAAAACACGAGCTGTTGAATCAGAAACTCCCGGAAGTCCGTTTCCGCTAGGATCTACCGCAGAATTATATTTTGAGAGTTCTCGGGAATCGGAGATTCCGTTTCCGCTACCAGTCTGAGTCTTGACGGGACATTCTTCGGTACCCATGGGAGACGGAAGCAGCTCCACTTCGACAACCACGTCACCTGATTTACCTGTCAGATGGTCCTCTTGTACACCCACCACATTTACAGACATTGTCTTCTGTTTACCTGTGGGGAGATTCGAAACAAAAGATTGTTGAGAATTAGTATGCGCCAATAAAGGCACTAATGGCCGACCCGAATTGAAAGAGGCAGATCTGATAGTATCCATGGACTCGTAAGCCCGCGGAGACAGAGCCGTACAGGCGGCCCCCGCATCTGAACCAATGGCAGGTCGTACCAATTGAGAATAAGGACCTATTAGATACGACCGAATGACATCATTATGACATAACACACACTCTGGGCATTTTGTATATTGGTCATAAAGATGGTCGCGGCATGTTGGACAAGCCGTGTGGGGATCTGACCCGGTCTATGCTTGGCTACAAATACAGCAAATACACAATTCTCTATAGTAATCCCTGCTTGGATAAGCACACAAACTTCGATAACACGGAGCTCTGAGTAGGCACGTCTGTCTTGCACGAAGAGGGAAGCTAGACAGGATGTTCGTTGCATGATGGGATTGGCGCATGGGCAGTGAGACAGACTGCGAAATTTAGCAGTTCTTTTATTCACTTGATAATAAGCGCTAGGCACTTATGAAATGTTGCCTGAAGGTCAGTTTTTCAGCGTAAAATATAGCAGAATGAAACTTGTAGACACGTAACTTGTGTCTAATTCCGCTTAACCTGGCGCTAGGGGCCGTATGAACCCATGTACTTCAAGATCCTCCCGGTACTCATATGAACAGTCACAATCAAAGCGTGACTGAGATACATCATTCTTTAGATGACGACTTTACAATGAATATTATGGATTAAGAATACTGATCAGCGATACGAATTTGATATATTTGGAACATAGTGATGTCTTGCCGGCATCATTGAAAACTGTTGACCGCTTCTCTCTTGCAGGAATCAAGCCTATGTTTATGTATACTATGATTGTCTTTTTGAATTTGGTGCTAATACTGTTATATGGAATATGGAATAGGTCTTTGGATTATGGACGCGGATATTCTTTAATGGACGACGGCTGAATTATGAATGACGAACCAGACGCTGGTAATTTCAGCGTAAAATATAGCAGAATGTCGACAAAATTTCAGAATGCCAAAATGAAAGCTACCGATTTATGTATATAGTTGTTTAGAAGTTCATCCGAAAGATAAATGTTCCAAAAGGAGCTTAACAAGGGAAAATTGCCATCCCAACATCACTAACATGGGATTACGTCTTCTCTTCCCAACACGGTCAATGTCTTCTCAGCCTCATGAACATGATATGTCCACTTCCCTATATCATTGACGTAGTATAACGTCGTCTCAACATATTTAACATCGCTAAATTACATCGGTAACATGGAATAACGTCTTCCCAGCATAACACGGAACAACGTCGTCTCAACACCGTTACCATAACATGATTTAACATCAACCCAGCATCATTAGCATGGTACGTCTTCACAGTGTCATTGGAAACAGTTGACGGTTGGCTTTTGTCATGAGGGAAATGACTCTGA
This sequence comes from Hanleya hanleyi, assembly GCA_036873755.1. Classification (NCBI taxonomy): domain Eukaryota; kingdom Metazoa; phylum Mollusca; class Polyplacophora; order Lepidopleurida; family Hanleyidae; genus Hanleya; species Hanleya hanleyi. The sequence goes on along the minus strand of JAVTVY010018797.1, from coordinate 28,798 downwards.
ACACAATGTGACTGACTCGCGAATATCGGACTGAGCGACTACGTTCACTGAATAAGATACAAATCCACACGATAATCTAATTATGGAGGATGATCAGCCAGGTATGATATCGAGCGAACAAGAGACGACTATGTTAATTGATTACTGGTTGAATCGATGATATATAACCATACAATGCCCAAGATTCAATGGACGAACAATGCCGGTGTACAAGGAAAGCTTGTCCATTAGGGTTTGTAGTTACAAGCGTCTGGTCCGTCATTCATAATTCAGCCGTCGTCCATTAAAGAATATCCGCGTCCATATTCCAAAGACCTTCCATATTTCATATAACAGCATTAGTACCAAACTCAAAAAGAGAATCGTAGTATACATAAACATAGGCTAGTTTCCTGCAAGAGAGAAGCGGTCAAGTTTTCACTGATTACAGCAAGACATCATGATGTTCCAAAAGTATCAAGTCCGTATCGCTGATCAGTATTCTTAATCCATATGATATTCGTTGTAAAGTCATCTAGAGAATGATGTATCTCAGTCACGCTTTGATTGTGGTTGTTCACATGAACCTTGAAAATACCAGGGTTCATACAGCCCCTATCCCCGGGTTAAGCAGAATTAGACACAAGTTACGAAACGTACCGCCATAGATCTTGCAGGCTACGCTTATATTTTGCTATCAGCATGCGGCATGTATCGTCAAATTTGAGAAACTTCGAGTCGAAGCGCTTGCTGGTGTAGCCTTGTTTTATAAGGTTCAGCAATAATGTTTTATGACGTTAATTAAAATCGTCACATTTAACACAGGATCTAGCAAATGCTATTAGGCGAGATATGTATACGCCATATGCAGGTCCCACTGGAATATTACTGTCCAGAAAGGGATAGTTTACGATGTCGAAATTATAATCATCTCTTTTGTCATCATTCGAGAGAAGGTCCGCTTCATTTTTATAGGGATATAGGTTTAAATATAATGTGCCCTTAGAGCTATCTGTAGTTTCCTTCAAATCCAGTGGAGGTGGATATATATCCTTCACTGCGTCATTTATATAACGATTATCCACAGCAAGAAGATCGTCCATTTAGCGTTTGGTGAATGAGAAGCAACGGGCTTTGAATCGATCTGTTTTTGAAAGCGCCTGCACAGTCATATTCATAAGAGAACAGATATAGGTCAGCCAATAGGGGTCCACTTGCTATCTTATAACCATGCCAAGTCCTGTTTCATAACACACACGGATTAGGAATGGTAATCTCTCTTATAGCTAAGAACTGTGAGTCGGTCCTAATTCCCTATGACTGTAATTCCTTCCCACCGATGTAAGGATGGATCTGCCATGGTTTTGATTTGATAACGTGAAAATCTCGAAACTTTATAATGAAAGATCTTTCTAACAAGCGATACAGTAAACGGTTAACCATCCTGCCGCATGAACAGGGTGACATGAATATTACAGCCCAGATGGACAGACACCTACTCATTAACATGCTCCTTGTGGAAGTCGATTTGTCTCTCCTCCCATCGCAAAGTCCACTCATCCAAACGCATCACTGTTTCTTCTACAATAACATGATTAGTCATCGGATCTTCCGCTGCTTCACTGTCCTGGTCGTTCATATTGGTAAATGAAGTCCTTAATTCCACCTTTCGTTGTTGAAACACAATGTACCGCTAAAGTCCTGTCAATTGAAGGAAGAAGAATTGATCAGAACTGAACAGCAAAGATTCAAAGTTCTGATACATAGCTATTCCCTTATCCCCAATCATCCATGTTTAAAATGATGCATTATCTTATGTTTAAACATAACAGTACACTGCATGTCACTGCATGTCCTGAAATTGAATAAGATTTCCTATTCGTTTTCATCGTACATATCCATACTAATACCAGAAGTAAATTAACTAGAAGTCTGTAACCTTAGAACATTCACGGGATTCAGATCTACCATGCCTGATAGACTCTGGAAGATTATACGAGACGTTCAATTATTTGATTTTCTTCTAATTCGATGGCCCCCAACGGGTAGACATGATATCACTATATATATTCCTTGCTATTTTCTTGCACCTAAAAATCCGAAATCTAACAGGTTTCTCCGACATTTGGTCATTGAAATGGGTTTATGTTTACACAATAAGCTTATATTTTTAGCAAAAAATTGAAATATATCTAATTCAAAGGAATGTTCTGACGCACACGTCGTTAGGCTCACTATTACTCTCGTCTTAGTTGCAAGCGTTAGCGGTTGTTTATATCACATAACCAATGAATGTTCACCTGTCTTGAAAAGCCCGGTGTAGACGAGAGACAAACCCTGAGTTAACGGTCGCAAGATGTTGTGTGATTTCAGCGCACACGGTCAGCTATAGACTGCGGTTGCTCATAGAAATACGGTATTCTGTGTACCAGTAATGAACAACTCATTACAGAAAGACAACACCTCCAGCATGCGAAAAATACGAATGCCAACAAACTCCGTAACATTTTGAAACTTTTAACATTTCACCAAGTCACATGACGTCCGAAATGGCGACCGACGACGAGAGATTCCAAGATTGTTTGCGATTTGCCAAAGTGGCAGACGAAAGTAGTTCGAGCTCCGCCCAACATGGCGGAGTGCCGTCCAACATTGCGATATCCTGATATCCATTGGAAGGTGAATATCACAATAATTAACTGCTAAAAAGCTTATTTTATAGAGTCCCAAGTTGTAGGTGTTCAGTCACAAGTACTCCTTGGTAGCTGAAACACGTATGTGTATGTGCGTGGTTGTGTGCGTGTGTGTGCGTGGTGGTGGTCGCAGTGGCGGTGGTGGTGTCTGTACATATAGGGATCAACACGTGTCCATCATCAGTCCATATGTATTGGTCGAATAATCAACATGTCGAGTACGTGTACGTTCTGTCAGAGATCCTTCTCTCGTCGCTATAGTATGCTCGAACACATTCAATGCAAACACAACCAAGAGACACAGTCCTGCTATGGGTCCACCAAATGGAGTAGAGCATCCCTATACCATGATGATCAGCGGCCCGACGGGATGTGGCAAGACATCATGAGTGAGCAATTCTTACAGGAAGGCCCCCTCAGTTTTGCCCGTATAGTCTGGTGTTACAGACAGTGACATTATAGCTTACAACATGCGTACATCCAAATGCGCCCCAACATCAGGAAAACAGCCATGGCGATCTATGAATAGTATAGACTCTTACCGCTCGAAATGAGGCGCCCCCACGCACAAGTCCATCATGAAGAGGATATGGGACTACCACCCACCGAGGGCCTGCAAAATGCGATCAAAATGCGCAAACAGCTGTTCCAGGACATGTTGCCGTTACAGTATCCTGAACTGCCCGAACTTTTTCAAAGAACGGCTTCTGATTAGACAAGAGCAGTCGACGATGAGTCTCATACACACCGTACTTTTAAACATATCCGACGCGGCTCCTCCAGTATGAGTGTGATGTGATGGAGGGGATAATAAACTATATGAAACTTTTAAACGTGTTGAACTGTCTTTCTCTCATCTGTTTGCTATAGAAGACGTTATGGCGTCACTGCGTTAGGACGGGCATTCAGCAACGCCATCACCACCAGCATCACTACGATCACCACCACACACAGACAGACACACACACACACACCACCACCACATCCATCACTGCTACCACCACCACCACCACCACCACCTCCACACATTCATCTTACACTACCCTAGAACGGAAGGTGTTAAGATAAGCGTTAAGGCGTTAAGATAGGCGTTAAGGCTTTGCGTGGGATTACTCTTCTCTTGCTCCATGTATTGCTATGCATATACCTTGAAATGCCTGGGGCATAGTCAGCACCACCGAAAGTGCCCTTTCTCTACTACTCCTCGGTGTGTGTATATGCGTTTTACCCCCAGTCTGGATCTACCAGGTAAGAGCTTCAACAGGATACCACTCACACCCCATTTGATCAAGGGTGGACCATTCCTCCTCCAAAAAATTCACTCAAATGAACTTTTTCAACTGCGCATGCGCGTCATAGCCTTACTTCCATCGAACAACAGCCCAGTCCGACTCTCCCCCACGAGCGCTTCAATATGACACCTCACACGACCGATTCGGATCAATATTGGTCCATTTCGACAGCAAAACGTCCATTGGAATGCCCTTTTTCCACAAATTCCTTTGTGCGCATGCACGCCATAGCCTTACTTCTCCTACGCACCAGTCCAGTCGGATGCTCCCCCACGGGTGCTTCAAACTGATACCTCACACGGCCCAATCGAACAACGGATAGTTCACCTCGACCCCAAAACGTCCAGTCAAATGCCCTTTTTCTACTACTCACGACTGCGCATGAGCAGATTGACCGCAGTTTTACTACACAGCCATCCAGTCGGACTCTCCCCACCGAGTGCTTCAATATGACACATCACACCACCCCATTGGACCAAGTATAGTCCACCTAGAACACAAAACGTCAACCCGATATCTGTCTATGCACCACACATGCGCAGTTAGAACTTTTCAGCGAAAATCAACCCATCAACCTCGAGACCCCTCCAGTCGTATTCTACAGCGCGAGACAGAAAAAAGTAAGGTGCCACACTCCATACCGTAAATGTTCATTAGTCGGTTGCCCATCAACATTGAAGTAACTAAAGCATATCTTTGGTATTATTTAGTGGCAGATAACTCTTGTTGCGCGGTCACTTGATCGGAAATGACCTTTGACCCGGAAGTGATCTTTGACCCGGATGAGCCCTTTGATCCGGAAGTAACCTTTGACCCGGTAGTGACGTCATCCTCCATAACGTCATCAGATGTGATGTCAGGTTGCGCAATCCAGTCACGCCAATGCTCTTTTCCAATACTTATTGTGTCATCGTGGTGTAAGAAAAAGTAGAAAATAATTTTGTGGCCCCCAAAAAAAAAAATTAAACAAAGTTACGGTGCCACACACCACCACCACATCCATCACTGCTACCACCACCACCACCACCACCTCCACACATTCATCTTACACTACCCTAGAACGGAAGGTGTTAAGATAAGCGTTAAGGCGTTAAGATAGGCGTTAAGGCTTTGCGTGGGATTACTCTTCTCTTGCTCCATGTATTGCTATGCATATACCTTGAAATGCCTGGGGCATAGTCAGCACCACCGAAAGTGCCCTTTCTCTACTACTCCTCGGTGTGTGTATATGCGTTTTACCCCCAGTCTGGATCTACCAGGTAAGAGCTTCAACAGAATACCACTCACACCCCATTTGATCAAGGGTGGATCATTCCTCCTCCAAAAAATTCACTCAAATGAACTTTTTCAACTGCGCATGCGCGTCATAGCCTTACTTCCATCGAACAACAGCCCAGTCCGACTCTCCCCCACGAGCGCTTCAATATAACACCTCACACGACCGATTCGGATCAATATTGGTCCATTTCGACAGCAAAACGTCCATTGGAATGCCCTTTTTCCACAAATTCCTTTGTGCGCATGCACACCATAGCCTTACTTCTCCTACGCACCAGTCCAGTCGGATGCTCCCCCACGGGTGCTTCAAACTGATACCTCACACGGCCCAATCGAACAACGGATAGTTCACCTCGACCCCAAAACGTCCAGTCAAATGCCCTTTTTCTACTACTCACGACTGCGCATGAGCAGATTGACCGCAGTTTTACTACACAGCCATCCAGTCGGACTCTCCCCACCGAGTGCTTCAATATGACACATCACACCACCCCATTGGACCAAGTATAGTCCACCTAGAACACAAAACGTCAACCCGATATCTGTCTATGCACCACACATGCGCAGTTAGAACTTTTCAGCGAAAATCAACCCATCAACCTCGAGACCCCTCCAGTCGTATTCTACAGCGCGAGACAGAAAAAAGTAAGGTGCCACACTCCATACCGTAAATGTTCACTAGTCGGTTGCCCATCAACATTGAAGTAACTAAAGCATATCTTTGGTATTATTTAGTGGCAGATAACTCTTGTTGCGCGGTCACTTGATCGGAAATGACCTTTGACCCGGAAGTGATCTTTGACCCGGATGAGCCCTTTGATCCGGAAGTAACCTTTGACCGCAAAGTGACCTTTGACCCGGTAGTGACGTCATCTTCCATAACGTCATCAGATGTGATGTCAGGTTGCGCAATCCAGTCACGCCAATGCTCTTTTCCAATACTTATTGTGTTATCGTGGTGTAAGAAAAAGTAGAAAATAATTTTGTGCCCCCCAAAAGAAAAATTTAAACAAAGTTACGGTGCCATTTTTATTTATTATTATTTTTTTCTGAGAATAAAAACATAGAAGAAGACTTCCACAGCTGATCAAGTCACTGTGGATGAGCACGTCGTCTCTCGGGCTGAACGCGACGTTAAACCTTAATTCTCTCTTTCTTTCGTCTCTCAGGGCAAAATTTATCAAACAAGATAGATATTTCGCTCACGGCCTCGCGGAGCGAAAATCTCACAAAAAACTGTCCGCACACGAGAGCTATCCCCTGAGACAACAGGCACTTGAGGCCGTTGGCTTGAGGACTTCGCTCTATTCTGTTCAGCGGTTTATGAGTGCATAGAGACCACACACACTCCAGGCCCGTAGCCAGGGGGGTTTTTTGAGGGTTCGGGAAACCCCCCCTTTCGGAATATTATATATTTTTCTCATATAAATGTCCTTTTCAAACTGAAGCGAACCCCCTATTTGCCCCTTTTCCCATACAGCGATCCCCCCCCCCTGGCGAACCACCCCTCAGTAAGTCCTGGCTACGGCCCTGCACTCACACTCTGTCTCTCTCTCACCAACACACAGATAATACACACGCGCACACACACGTTCTAAATTATCCAATAACTTAAACTTTATTGCCGATTATTTCGTCCATAAATCATACAGAAGATGGAAGGAAAATAATAATAATAAAAAAAACATCCGCACAGCGCAGTGTAGGCCTACCATCGATGCCAAAAATCATGCATTCGGTCAATGTTTAAGTCAGTGTGTACATGTACATGCAAACATACGCAATACTAACACAACAATATGATCAAACCTGTGCCTAAACGTCGCTGGAGTGAACTATATACATGATATCGTACTTTGTCCCCGGTCTTGACACATTTAGCCTGAACTGTTTACTTTCAAGTAAGCTTAGGTTTACTTACTGTATAATCTCTTTGATAGCAAAATATATGCTTATATGTTTTTTCTACGTAGAACTGAACTGATGTTTCGCCTTTATATATAAATGAACATCAACTAGGTCCATATTGGTTGGTGAATAAGGAATAGAAAAAAACAACAACATTCATTTATCCTGAAAATTAAGCTTTAAAACGAGCTTTCAGACGGCGTAACCCGCTCTTTCCGATATCACCTGGGTAGGCCTACCACCTCTTGTCTATTATTTATTTATTCAAATAATAAATATTAAACAAAACGAAAAATAGATTATACTCAGACACCAATATGCATCTGGATTATTCATACCGGTAGGCCTATATTTCAATATCCACGGTGGGTATCCAAACAGATCTCTACCAGTGCAAACGATCTCTATATCCGTAATGAAATTATCTCTACCGGTACGTGAAGCGATAAATTGTTAGATGTTCGAGTGGAGCATGCCCGGTCAAGGCAAAATAATCAGCCAAGCACCGAAAAGGTCTGTAAACCACACAGCTCAGCGTACCCATATGAGTATCTAGATTTATAGCACGTGCAAGCTAAAGCCTGATGTCTTTTCGTTATTTTTTAATTTGGGACACAGGATTGCTATGCCGATTAGGAGAATCGACTCCATCATCAAAGAATGGTCTATTTTAGGGCATATCTGACTGTACACCAGCTGTGTTTGTCCCTTTAATTATGGCTTATTGTTCAAGTAACTGAAATAATTAAGCCCCAAAGTCGTCCTGTTTGATTGGGAGAAGAATTTCAATCAAAATCACTATTCATTTTACAACGATCTCTACCATGAGTTTGTGATATGCATGTTTTTCTGTGTTGAAGTTGACAACGATCTCTATCAGCGCTTACAGTGTTGGGATAGGCCTACTCTGGGAGATTTATAAGCTGAAACCAATGGGTCTACAAGGGAAATCAATAGAGACAAAATCATATTACCATGTTAGGTTGATCCCGCTCTCTAAAATGGAGATAAAAGCGGTCGTTTGCTAAAAGTAACTTGTTATTTATCTAATTTAATAGGCCAAATATCTGTCACGCTACTGAAACAACATTGACTGGTTCTTAAAATGGCATATTAATTAAAGGACGTGGAACAATAGATAGATTAATGCGCCTGAAGTTTTGGAGCATTGGTTTCGAAGGAATCAAAGTTATTGAGCAAAAACGCTCCTTTTTTCCTCCATTTTATAGAGCGGGATCGCTCAAACATGGCAATATGATTTTGTCTTTATTGATTTTCATATATATTTATTGATAAGGGTCTCCCTAACATGACTACGTTGCATGGGGAAAAGAACAATGTGCTATCAACACGCTGATGCTTTTGGCGAAAAGATACATTTACCGGTACACAAATAAAGGCGATTTGAAATTGAAAAAAAAAAGAGATGATACGATAAGGCGGCATTTTGGCCTATACGTGGTGCCGTTGAAATCGAAAAAATAAAATGACTCCATTTAGACCCTTTTTTTTTCTTCAGGAAATAGCACATGATACGGATTCCAATTTCATGTCATAATTATACGTAATCATAAAGCGATCCAGGTAGAACTTTCACATATTGCGTACATATATTTTCTGTTGCCGTACCACAATTATTTTAGGACATTTCATCTTTCCGATGAGAGATGTTATCAGGGGAGTTAATGACGTCGCGAAAACTATGGAAATAGGAACACTCAAAGTTTTTCACATAAAAAAGTGGATCGAAGACCCACACTTTTTATTCGATGATAAAAAGATCGCATGACGGGGAAACAGTGTTCAAAATATCAGCATAGCTCACATGATGGTTTCCGAGTTTGGAGATTGTTTCGTAGTCTTAATATGCAGTTTTCAACGCCATACATTTGAATTAAATGTAAAGTCATATAAAATTTATTCATTTATTATCGACTTTCCGGTGTGTTTATGATCCAATAAAAAAACAATGCATGCGGATATATCTGCGCAGAAAATGTATTTTCCATGATTTTGGCAAAAACACCTGTGACGTGGTGATATTCGCGGGTATACACAGAAAAATCTAGATCTAAGACCATTTAATTTATTTAAGTTCTACTGATCAACACCCCCGCTATTCACACCACAAAATCTAGGGTTGGCCACTGTGTCTACTCTCAGAAAGTGTTAAATTGAAATTGTTGTATGTAACACTATAAATGTCCGAGAATTGACAAAAAGCGTTGAAAAAAAAGAAGCTTTATATCCCACATTATATTCCAGTATGATGAGCAATACAACACTATACAAGTGTTAAATTCAGCCTAGTAAAATGTAGCATAATGTTAGATATTTTTTCAACACTTTCTGAGAGTGTTACAAATATAACAGTTTATATGATGGTGTAACACCTCGGACATTAATAATGTTAAATAAAACGCTTTCATTTTAAGAGTGTTGAGATCATCTTCATTATATCAAGCCAATTTCTTCGTTCTCACTTCGAACCTTCGGACTAAGGGCATGCACATTGTGTACCAGTACGTAATTTTCCGAGCTCCCAATGACGAGACCGAACTGACTCGATCATCTTTCGTGGATGCGTGCGCAACTTGGCATCAGACACATCCGCACAATATATCTCTGGTTCTAGGCCTGTTCATACGACTTGATTTGTAGATCTTTGTCCAACACTTTCCATGCACCGAACCTGTAGAGATAGTTGTCAGGAATTGGTAGAGATCGTTGTAATTGTAATTTCCGAAAAGTACATTGTGCACACATATTTTCACATAAACTTGCTGATTTTTACCCGTATATGTGAAATCTGACCGGAATTTGACAATATTTCTTTATAAAGTAGCCCCTTTCTATCAGAATTTCAATTCAAGACATTAAAGACCGGTAAATTTCATCACATTCTCAATACTGAATCGTCGATGGGGCGATCGGTGTCCCTGATTATGAAATAATCAGAGGACGCACGTTTGAAACAAGAACGAAATATATTTCCTCGTATATTTAGGGGTACGCTGCGCTATATCATTCCGAGTATTACTCAGGTCTTCCTGGCAAAATAAGCTAAAATTGGTACATACCACTGCTCGTAAACCCGTAATATTAGCTGGTGGAGATCGTTGTGCAGATGGTAGAGATCGTTTGCACTGGTAGAGATCTGTTTGGATACCTACCGTGATAACTATAGTTCATTATGACCTCCGTACAGTATATGTATTAGATATATATCAGAATAAATTTACTCGAGCACTCCATCTATATACTAGCTAGCATTGTTATTATTTTTTTCTGGATTTACAAATATTATTTGAATCTACTCGGCAGACGTACAACTGACCACCACCACATAGGCCTATATATGCTGACGCACAACTGCAAGCTGAAGCGCGCGTGGGCTCATCTTCTCAGGGCAAGAACTTAGAAGGATACCGTCGCGAAGCTCTACTCCAGAAAACCTACGTGCAATAATCAGGCATACCTAAGGACGATATTTCCCAGCAGCGTGAACTATTCACACACCTTTTTACCGGATATCGGGAATAGTCTAATTATTATCACACGTAGAAAAAATAGTCCAAATCCGTTGACCCGCTTCAGGCAATCTCTGCTAGAAAAGTAAATTGTTTTTAGTTTATTTTCTGCCTCTATTGCGACGAGTAATCGAAGACCATGACGTATGATATCTGTTCGGTTTAGGTGCGAGTCTGATATTAACCCCGTTTCTAATAAGCTGTTGCTCAGAGGGACTATTTGGGTGCCTGTGCACCGTTTTCTCATAGCAGAGGAAAAGGCCAAAAGTATGACGTCATTTGTACGAGCGCGCATAACTCAAAATCGAGATGGCAATCCCCACAAAGAGTTCTGTCAGCTTGTACCACTTAAATTACGGTACTTATTGCCGAAATATGGAAGTCTAGACTTAGTGTGGGAATCGGCGATATGTAATTACGTTAATTTTGTCGCCAATGTAACTCTTTCAGTGATCTAAGGCCCGTACGGTACGGTGACTGCCAACATAATCGCGCGTCTACAGACGGGTGTGTCAAAATAACGTCTGCACAAATTATGTCCGGGGTATTTAAGGAAAAGTGTCACAGAAGAAGGTACGAGTCAGATATTTATCGCTCTCTGGCGTGAAAATATGGTAAAGTAGATTTCGTTTTCAAGGGGAAGGATACTGACAGGAGACCGTTGGTGCATGGCGATAAAAAGGTACTTTCCCCGTTAAGAAAAAAAGATGACAATGTCGACATAAAGACTTTTCATTTGCAACTTCTCGGGGGTCTTCGGTGGCAGATAGTCGTAGAATCGGTCCCCTTCGTTGATTTCCGCTCAGCAGTCCCAAATGAAAGAATTTGTATATATTATAATCCGCAGTGACGATACAGCTCACCAATCCCCAGTGTACGAGTTGTCACAGCGAAACAGCCCACCAATTACCAATATACGAGTTGTCAGAGCATTGCCATCATAGCTCTCTAGATTTGTATCTAATACCGCTTATGCCGGTGCTAGGGGCCGTGTGGTCATATCATCCAAGTTGCCACATGAACAGGTACAATAAAAGCGTACCTGAGATACAACACATATCACGAATCGTTAGATTCTTGGTATGTGCTTCAGAAAAGGTTAACCGGAAGACTATACTGTGAGGTCATGTGGCTCTGTCAGTATGTCGGCATCTCTTCCCACTTCCCTTATATGTGTTGTAATTTGACCTACGGGACGTTCTTAAAAATAAGTAATATCAAAATTGGTGCCCTGGCACACACGTGTGACTCATTATTATACAGTCGATGTGGACTGAAAAATATCCGCAACGATCCTACTGTAGAGAAAGCAAGTTAGTATCATTTCATCTTTCTTTATTCATCTCATCCCATCTGTCTGTCGTTTAGCCATTCTCACGTTCGGCTATTTCCGTATTGGCGTAACTTAGCCTCTCACATAGAACGCACAACCCGTGGGGAGCGTATGGCGATCAAGTAGTGAGCCGGCTACGAAATAGTGCCTTTGGTAATCGAGCGATCCGATCGCATTTTACTGTGAAATGAAGTTAATTTTAACCAAACGAACATAATTCATTCACGTTATACAAAACTATTTCTATGTTTAGTTGAATAATAGCAATCTATCCCCATGCAGAACTCATCAACTGGACTAATTTCCGCCAATACGGAAATAGACGAATGCGAGATCCTTTCGTCGGCAAAATAAGGAGAACCATTGACATTAGAACCTTTATTTTTGGCATGAACGTGCATTAGGGCATTGTTACCAGCAAGTTCTGATCTGAAATAATTCTGATTAAAATTAGATTTATAATTAACACTTCAGTATATTGTTATAGATATATGTAAACTGTAGCCTTTAACGTGTATCCTATTTCACATCCAAACATTTCATCATTGACCACATCAGGCTTCAAATTCAGGTCAAATTACCCACTGATGGTGAAGTATCCTACATCAACCAATTAGCCTCGTGCAATAACCCAGCAGAAGAAAGAAAGATGTGGTATCATCCTTCAGATTAGTCTGTGTGAGCAACAATGATAAAAGTTTACTGAGGGTGAAACAAAGCCATGACGGCTGTTTCAAGGGTCTTAATTTATTTTCTTTGGGTAGAATTTAACTGGATAAAGTAACTTTGATCATCATGCCAAGAAAACTGTGGTCCGTTTTGCTCCAGCGTTTTATCGCGTTTGATGAGTATCAGTTACCACCACCGAGTCCTGTCCGGCTAAAAATACATTCCACTGTATGCCACATGGCCCTATTACTGAGGTTAATCTTAACGTGCATCTGGGACAATTCCACAATTGCCCGACAGCATAGGCCTACTGCATATACCCTCAAACAATCAGCGCTGTTTGCATAACTTAAATTGTTAAACCATATCATTGAAATAATATAGCAGAAAACATTGATGTGAGTTATGATATGTACACTATGACCAAAGACATGTTCATAATGTGCTAATCGGATAGTTAGGACAATCATTACTTTGCATCAGAGAGTGTGTGACTTGGATTCAAGGGTTAAGACTTTGAAGGGAAATACAATTTTGACAGCAGAAATATGACCCCGCCATTTGCTGATTAGAGCGATAAAACAGGGTAGGCTAAATGGACCCTTTTCAATGCAGTATTTCTTGGCATGGATGTGAAAATATGAGGACATACTTTGGGGTTTTTTTTGTACCTCTTGAATATTGACTATATATCACACTTGGATATAATTTGAACAAAAAATTACATGTGTAAACAAAATATGTCTAAATTTCTCTTGTCATTTCAAATCTTGATCCATTTTGATTCCTTGATTAGGGGATACAGAATCACTGCCACGGAGTGTGTTGGTATGTCACAGCAATGCAATTCCGATTCACACAACGAAGCTGAGGTGGTTTAACGTTTATCAATGAAGAAAATCACCGATCAACCGCCATAGAATATAATGTGAAACAAGAAAACCGGAATAGTACATTCATCAGATTGCCGATACCCAAAATGTGTTGTCTCATATATCTAGATAACAACGTGATGTAGAGACGCTATTTATTCGTCTTTGTACCGGTTATGCTCAGGAGAATGACATAGAATCATTATTATCTTGTGCATAGAAGGTGTTGGTCTTGAGTTGAATTACCGTAAACTACATAAATGCTACCTTTCTACCATAGTACTATATATAAAAATTTGTTGTATTGTTGGGAAAATAATGTGATTCAAAAAGTTGTTTTGATCCTGGACAAGGGCACTGAAAACCATTAAAGAGATGTAAATGTATTTTCACACGTAAAGCTTGAAATCTACTGAACCTATATTATTCAATCTGTTTCCTTTAATTAAAAAATTGTAAAATTAAATCAGCGATCGTTATTTATTTTGGAATGAAGGCGCATTAGGAGACTGTTACCAACAAGTTCTGAGCTGACCTACTTTTGATGAAAATTTCTGGTGATTTTTGATGAAAATCACTGGCGATTCTGACTTGGGCGGTGCCCATCTTAATATAGGCAGGATTTCAACTGGGGGTGGGGATTTCCAAGAGTTCAGTTCACGTTCGAGTCCTAATGCCTACTGTACTTCGTAGGTCCTGTGACGTTAGTCACACTGCTCATGTTCAAAGTAGAGTGGCCCATTGAACAGATAATAAAATAGACTTGGCCTCATGGGGGAGCCGTTGTATCAAAAACTGGACAAATAGTAAGTGGACGAGTGTATTTATTAATCCCTTGGGGAAATTGTTTCTCTCATTTGCAAATTGTCCCGTAATGAGTGAGTCCATCCGAATCGTTTCGTCGGCAAAATAAGGAGAACCGTTGACATTAGAACCTTGATTTTTTGCATGAACGTGCATTAGGGGACTGTTACCAGCAAGTTCCGAGCTGACCTACTTTTGATGAAAAATTTTCCTACTTAGGTGACCTATAATATTAAGCTTGGACCCCCAAGTCATCTAGGTGACCTATAACATTACGCTTGGATCCCTAAGTCATCTTTCTCACCCTACTTCGTAGGTCCTGTGAAGTTATCACACTACTCATGTTTATTAATCCCTTGGGGAAATTGTTTGTACTGCGCAACATGGCAGGACCTACGAAGTAGGGTGGGCATTAGGACTCCGACGCGCACTGAACTATTGGAAATCCCCCCGCCCCAAGTTGAAATCCTGCCTATATTAAGATGGGCACAGCCCAAGTCAGAATCACCAGTGATTTTCATGAAAAATCACCAGAAATTCTCATCAGAATTTGGTAAACTCAGAACTTTCTGATAACAGTCTCCTAATTCACCTTCATGCAAAAAATCAAGGTTCTAATTTCAGCGGTTCTCCTTATTTTACCGACGAAAGGATTCGGGTGGACTCACTCACTCACTGACTGACTACCGGACAATTTGCAGATGGTAGCTTACTTCGTAGGAATAGAGAAGAGGACCAAATCTTGCATGTTGTCGTCCATATCAGCAGAAGACTGTTCGTTTACGAAACCGGAAAAACTATTGTACGGACATACGGTACCAAAGCGGTACTGATGTGAAGAGACTGTAGTTCACTGGGTCTTGATTGATTAATGATTAATTTACATATCGTGGCAACCTATTTCAAAACATTGAAATTTTTCAGCCACAGATCTAATATTGTTTTACAAATATACCCAACATGAATTTGATATTTTAATGGATAGTTGAGGAATCTTGCACCTCTGATATTATCAATACGTTAAGTTATCGGGCAGACAATAGGTGATTAATGCTGTTAAGAAACCAGACAGTACCCGTGATGCTGTACCGGTATCGGTACTTACAATGCTGACAAGAAGACGGTCAGTACCTGAGATACGGACTTACAATGCTGCCATGAAGTCAGACGTATTCGTGAGACTGTACTGTTACTTACAATGCTGACAGGAAGCCAGACAGTACCCGCGATGCTATGCCGGTACTTACAATGCTGACCAGGAGCCAGACAGTCCCCTTGATACCGCATTGGTACTCACAATGGACAAAAAGCAAGATATTCCCCGTGATGCTGTATCGGTGCTTGCAAATGGTGACAAGAAGGCAGACAGTAGCCGTGATGCTGTACCGGTACTTACAATGCTGTCAAGAAGCCAGTGAGTACCCTTGATGTTTCACCGGTACATAATGCTGAAAGGAATCCATTGAGTACCCGTGTTGCTGTATCGGTACTTACAAATGGTGACAAGAAGGCAGACAGTAGCCGTGATACTGTACCGGTACTTACAATGCTGTAAACAAGCAAGTGAGTACCCGTGATGTTGTACCGGTACATTACACTGAAATAAATCCATGGATTACCCGTGATGCTGTATCGGTACTTACAAATGGTGACAAGAAGGCAGACAGTAGCCGTGATACTGTACCGGTAATTATAATGCTGTGAACAAGCAAGTGAGTACCCGTGATGCTGTACCGGTACATACAATGCTAACGAAAGGCCAGACAGTACCCGTGATGTTGTACCGGTACATTACACTGAAACAAATCCATGGAATACCCGTGATGCTGTATCGGTACTTACAAATGGTGACAAGAAGGCAGACAGTAGCCGTGATGCTGTACCGGTACTTACAATGCTGTAAACAAGCCAGCGAGTACTCTTGATGTTTTACCGGTACATACAAAATAACAAAAGGCCAAACAGCACCCGTGATGTTGTACAGGTACATAATACTGAAAGGAATCCATGGAATACCCGTGATGCTGTATCGGTACTTACAAATGCTGTCAAGAAGCCAGTGAGTACCCGTGATACAGTACTGGTACTTACAATGCTAATAAAAGTACCCGTGATGTTGTACCGGTACATAACGCTGAAAGAAATCCATGCAGTAACGATACCTAAAATGCTGACAAGAAGCCTTTTGTTAGCAATGTAAGTTCCAGTACTGTATCATGGGTTGCTTCTTGACAGCATTGTAAGTACCGGTACAGTATCACGGCTACTGTCTGCCTTCTTGTCACCATTTGCAAGCACCGATACAGCATCACGGGTATCCTGATGGTGCAGCGGTATTTACAATGATGACAAGAATCCAAACATTACCCGTGATGCTATACCGGTAGTTACAATGCTGAAACGAAGCCAGGCAGTACCCATGATGATGTACAGGTAGTTACAAAGCTGAGAAGAAGCCTGACAGTATCCGTGATGCTGTACCGGTATTTACCATGCTGACAAGGAGCCTCGGAGGTACTCGTGATGTTGTACCGGTACTTACAAAGCTGACAAGAAGCCAGATATTACCCGTGATGCTGTACCGGTAGTCAATACTGAGAAGAAGCCAGGCAGTACCCGTGATGCTGTTCCGGTATTTACAATACTGACAAGAAGCCAGACAGTATCCGTGATGCTGTACCGGTATTTACCATGCTGACAAGGAGCCATGAAGTACCCGTGATACTGTACAGCTATTTACAGTACTGACAAAAAACAGAGAGTACCCGTTATACTTACAACGGTAAGAGCAAGACAGGCAGTACCCGTGATGCCGTACCGGTACTTACAACGGTAAGAGCAAGACAGGCAGTACCCGTGATGCCGTACCGGTACTTACAACGGTAAGAGTAAGACAGGCAGTACCCGTGATGCCGTACCGGTACTTACAACGGTAAGAGCAAGACAGGCAGTACCCGTGATGCCGTACCGGTACTTACAACGGTAAGAGCAAGACATGCACTACCCTTGATGCCGTACCGGTACTTACAACGGTAAGAGCAAGACAGGCAGTACCCGTGATGCCGTACCGGTACTTACAACGGTAAGAGCAAGACAGGCAGTACCCGTAATGCCGTACCGTACCGGTACTTACAACGGTAAGAGCAAGACAGGCAGTACCCGTGATGCCGTACCGGTACTTACAACGGTAAGAGCAAGACAGACAATACCCGTGATGCCGTACCGGTACTTACAACGGTAAGAGCAAGACAGGCAGTACCCGTGATGCCGTACCGGTACTTACAACGGTAAGAGCAAGACATGCAGTACCCTTGATGCCGTACCGGTACGTACAACGGTAAGAGTAAGACAGGCAGTACCCGTGATGCCGTACCGGTACTTACAACGGTAAGAGCAAGACAGGCAGTACCCGTGATGCCGTACCGGTACTTACAACGGTAAGAGAAAGACAGGCAGTACCCGTGATGCCGTACCGGTACTTACAACGGTAAGAGTAAGACAGACAATACCCGTGATGCCGTACCGGTACTTACAATGGTAAGAGCAAGACAGGCAGTACCCGTGATGCCGTACCGGTACTTACAATGCTGCCAAGAAGTCAGTCAAATTCCAAAAGGCAAATTGACAAGCAGACAAAATGGCAAACGCACAAAATGGCAACCGGACAAAAGAGCAAGCTATCTCAATGCGTTGTATGAGGTGATATTATTCAATATGCCGGTATCTTTATAATGCAGTCCCCATATTAACCACCCACTCTATCCAAATGGTGATTTTTTTTCAATGCAATGTAAATTATAGTCTGACTTCAGGTCAGATTAAAATAACATTATATTCATACATGCCGTTCAATTCATCAAAAAATTACCATTTTCCCTTATAAATCATCTTCCAATACACCGTGAGTGTGAAATATTCCCTCGCATCTATTCTTTACCAGATGTACAAGAAACATTGTATTTTATTAAAATCATGCCATATAATGGTACTCTTGCTGGTAGTTGAATATCTTTAGTATCTTGCTGGCAGTTGAATGAGAAGATCATAAGAACAAAAAATTAAACTGAATACAAGCGTCTACTCCGTCATTCATAATCCAGCCGTCGTCCATTAAAGAGTATCCGCGTCCATAATCCAAAGACCTATTCCATATCCATATACCAGTATTAGCACCAAATTCAAAAAGACAATCATAGTATACATAAACATAGGCTAGTTTCCTGCAAGAGAGAAGCGGTTTTCGATGATGCCGACAAGACAACATGATGTTCCAAAAATATAAAATCCGTATCGCTGATCAGCATTCTTAATCCATAATAATCGTTGTAAAGTCGTTATCTAGAGAAGGATGTATCTCAATCACGCTTTGATTGTGACTGTTCATATGAGCACCATGAGGATCTTGATGTACATGGGTTCATACGGCCCCTAGCCCCGGGTTAAGCGGAATTAGACACAAGTTACGAAACGTGACGCCATAGATCTTGCACGCTACTTTCGTATTTTGCTATCAGCATGCGATATGTATAGCCAAATTTGAGAAACTTTGAGTGGAGGCGCTAGGTGGAATAGCCCTGGTTTATAAGTTTCTGCAACAATGTTTTGTGACGTAGATTAAAATCGTCACATCTAACACAGGATCTAGCAAATGCTACTAGGCGAGATATGTATACGCCATATGCAGGTCCCACTGGAATATTACTGTCCAGAAAGGGATAGTTTACGATGTGAAAATTTTAATCATCTCTTTTGTCATAAAGTCGACTAGAGAGAATGCCCGCTTCATTTTTGTAGAGATATAGATCTAAATATTATGTGCCTGTAGGGCTATCTGTAGTTTCCTTCAAATCCAGTGAAGGCGGATATATATCCTTCACTGCGTCATTTATTTTGTAAAGACTCACATGTATTGTACATAGGTAAAATGTAGAAAGGTGAACTTTTAACACGAGGACGGTATTCAAAAGATATATTAAATAATATACCAAATACTCAATGGAAATGTATCATGATTGATTAAAATTTCTTTGCCATCTAGTGTACGTTGCCATTTTGTCCGGTTGCCATTTTGTCCGGGCGCCATTGTGTACGGTTGACATTTTGTCCGTTGCCATTTTGTCTTGGGCCCATTATTCTCCCGCATCACCATATACGACCGATACAAAAAGCACGCCACTAAAAAGCGACATAAATGGAGGATTGGTTATTTTGTATAAAAGTTCTTGAAAATTCCTCGCAGTTGAGCACACGGTAATACAGCAGTAGTGTAAAAATGGGCTTCCTAAGCCACACGTGAAATGTGAAATGATATAAATTGGAGAGATATGCAAGAGGTAGAGGTGACGAATTACTGCACTAGTGCGAGTCAGTGCGCCGCCAGATCACCCTGTTTGAGCAATAAACACTCCTATCAAACCAAATAAAGGCATCAGTTCCAACAGCATCTTCTCTAGCCAAGTCGACGTACATCACGCGAGAGCTTTGCGATGTAGTTGACTTGGCTGGTGAAAATGTTCCAACAGAAACTTCGATCATACAATAAGATGTTTCGCCTAGCCTACATCGTGTCTGCTGAGGTCCTTGGTGAAAAGTGGGACGCCCGCTGTGTATCATCAACCATTGTCTATTGTCAGACTCTGTGGAATTCCTGGGATAATGTGAAGTTTTGCGCATCGATCACAGACCTGTTTGCCAGTAGCTCGTAACACATCGTCCTTAGAATCTCTACAGTTGGAGAATAATATTTACCTGGCCCATACAGTTTTTAGAGGGAGAAACCAGATCCATCTCCTTTTCTGGAGTAAAGGTGAGTGGACCCTAAGCTTATTTGTCCAACCAAAAACGATTCACATTCCACGTTTAACTGCGTGAAGAACTCTAAATGATGGACATCGATACCGCATGAATTACTGCATGAACTTTGCAAACAGTGGGGAAGAGCAAATCATGGATGAGCATAAAAGAAAGAGAATAATTGCCATCCTGATGGAATGTTACACAAGTCTTGAATTGCCTATCATCTACACACTGATGAAACCAACTATCTGAAATCACCACACTACGATGATGGAAGGGGAGGAACATGGATACATAGACGTACACAGAAAGGCTAACACTTTTGTGAATGAGAATAACCTGGTCAAATACGTTCAGCAACGTCACGTTTATTACTGTAGAGTAAGGATTCAACGCCATAATTTCACTCCAAACGCCATATCAGTGCAGACGTATACAATCATGTATTTACATGGACGTTATTGTAATGATGAGCATATAGGGAGAGGTAACTCGACTTCAATTCCTTGCGTGAGAGAGAGGTCATATTCCTTTTATCTTTCAGCTACATGTATAGAGCGTGACGCCATAGATCTTGCACGCTACTTTCGTATTTTGCTATCAGCATGCGATATAGCCAAATTTGAGAAACTTTGAGTGGAGGCGCTAGGTGGAATAGCCCTGGTTTATAAGTTTCTGCAACAATGTGTTGTGACGTTGATTAAAATCGTCACATCTAACACAGGATCTAGCAAATGCTACTAGGCGAGATATGTATACGCCATATGCAGGTCCCACTGGAATATTACTGTCCAGAAAGGGATAGTTTACGATGTGAAAATTTTAATCATCTCTTTTGTCATAAAGTCGACTAGAGAGAATGCCCGCTTCATTTTTGTAGAGATATAGATCTAAATATTATGTGCCTGTAGGGCTATCTGTAGTTTCCTTCAAATCCAGTGAAGGCGGATATATATCCTTCACTGCGTCATTTATTTTGTGAAGACTCACATGTATTGTACATGGATAAAATGTAGAAAGGTGAACTTTTAACACGAGGACGGTATTCAAAAGATATATTAAATAATATACCAAATACTCAATGGAAATGTATCATGATTGATTAAAATTTCTTTGCCATCTAGTGTACGTTGCCATTTTGTCCGGTTGCCATTTTGTCCGGTTGCCATTTTGTCCGGGCGCCATTGTGTACGGTTGTCATTTTGTCCATTGCCATTTTGTCCGTTGCCATTTTGTCTTGGGCCCATTATTCTCCCGCATCACCATATACGACCGATACAAAAAGCACGCCACTAAAAAGCGACATAAATGGAGGATTGGTTATTTTGTATAAAAGTTCTTGAAAATTCCTCGCAGTTGAGCACACGGTAATACAGCAGTAGTGTAAAATGGGCTTCCTAAGCCACACGTGAAATGTGAAATGATATAAATTGGAGAGATATGCAAGAGGTAGAGGTGACGAATTACTGCACTAGTGCGAGTCAGTGCGCCGCCAGATCACCCTGTTTGAGCAATAAACACTCCTATCAAACCAAATAAAGGCATCAGTTCCAACAGCATCTTCTCTAGCCAAGTCGACGTACATCACGCGAGAGCTTTGCGATGTAGTTGACTTGGCTGGTGAAAATGTTCCAACAGAAACTTCGATCATACAATAAGATGTTTCGCCTAGCCTACATCGTGTCTGCTGAGGTCCTTGGTGAAAAGTGGGACGCCCGCTGTGTATCATCAACCATTGTCTATTGTCAGACTCTGTGGAATTCCTGGGATAATGTGAAGTTTTGCGCATCGATCACAGACCTGTTTGCCAGTAGCTCGTAACACATCGTCCTTAGAATCTCTACAGTTGGAAAATAATATTTACCTGGCCCATACAGTTTTTAGAGGGAGAAACCAGATCCATCTCCTTTTCTGGCGTAAAGGTGAGTGGACCCTAAGCTTATTTGTCCAACCAAAAACGATTCACATTCCACGTTAAACTGCGTGAAGAACTCTAAATGATGGACATCGATACCGCATGAATTACTGCATGAACTTTGCAAACAGTGGGGAAGAGCAAATCATGGATGAGCATAGAAGAAAGAGAATAATTGCCATCCTGATGGAATGTTACACAAGTCTTGAATTGCCTATCATCTACACACTGATGAAACCAACTATCTGAAATCACCACACTACGATGATGGAAGGGGAGGAACATGGATACATAGACGTACACAGAAAGGCTAACACTTTTGTGAATGAGAATAACCTGGTCAAATACGTTCAGCAACGTCACGTTTATTACTGTAGAGTAAGGATTCAACGCCATAATTTCACTCCAAACGCCATATCAGTGCAGACGTATACAATCATGTATTTACATGGACGTTATTGTAATGATGAGCATATAGGGAGAGGTAACTCGACTTCAATTCCTTGCGTGAGAGAGAGGTCATATTCCTTTTATCTTTCAGCTACATGTATAGAGCGTGACGCGATAGATCTTGCACGCTACTTTCGTATTTTGCTATCAGCATGCGATATGTATAGCCAAATTTGAGAAACTTTGAGTGGAGGCGCTAGGTGGAATAGCCCTGGTTTATAAGTTTCTGCAACAATGTTTTGTGACGTTGATTAAAATCGTCACATCTAACACAGGATCTAGCAAATGCTACTAGGCGAGATATGTATACGCCATATGCAGGTCCCACTGGAATATTACTGTCCAGAAAGGGATAGTTTACGATGTGAAAATTTTAATCATCTCTTTTGTCATAAAGTCGACTAGAGAGAATGCCCGCTTCATTTTTGTAGAGATATAGATCTAAATATTATGTGCCTGTAGGGCTATCTGTAGTTTCCTTCAAATCCAGTGAAGGCGGATATATATCCTTCACTGCGTCATTTATTTTGTGAAGACTCACATGTATTGTACATAGGTAAAATGTAGAAAGGTGAACTTTTAACACGAGGACGGTATTCAAAAGATATATTAAATAATATACCAAATACTCAATGGAAATGTATCATGATTGATTAAAATTTCTTTGCCATCTAGTGTACGTTGCCATTTTGTCCGGTTGCCATTTTGTCCGGGCGCCATTGTGTACGGTTGTCATTTTGTCCGTTGCCATTTTGTCTTGGGCCCATTATTCTCCCGCATCACCATATACGACCGATACAAAAAGCACGCCACTAAAAAGCGACATAAATGGAGGATTGGTTATTTTGTATAAAAGTTCTTGAAAATTCCTCGCAGTTGAGCACACGGTAATACAGCAGTAGTGTAAAAATGGGCTTCCTAAGCCACACGTGAAATGTGAAATGATATAAATTGGAGAGATATGCAAGAGGTAGAGGTGACGAATTACTGCACTAGTGCGAGTCAGTGCGCCGCCAGATCACCCTGTTTGAGCAATAAACACTCCTATCAAACCAAATAAAGGCATCAGTTCCAACAGCATCTTCTCTAGCCAAGTCGACGTACATCACGCGAGAGCTTTGCGATGTAGTTGACTTGGCTGGTGAAAATGTTCCAACAGAAACTTCGATCATACAATAAGATGTTTCGCCTAGCCTACATCGTGTCTGCTGAGGTCCTTGGTGAAAAGTGGGACGCCCGCTGTGTATCATCAACCATTGTCTATTGTCAGACTCTGTGGAATTCCTGGGATAATGTGAAGTTTTGCGCATCGATCACAGACCTGTTTGCCAGTAGCTCGTAACACATCGTCCTTAGAATCTCTACAGTTGGAGAATAATATTTACCTGGCCCATACAGTTTTTAGAGGGAGAAACCAGATCCATCTCCTTTTCTGGCGTAAAGGTGAGTGGACCCTAAGCTTATTTGTCCAACCAAAAACGATTCACATTCCACGTTAAACTGCGTGAAGAACTCTAAATGATGGACATCGATACCGCATGAATTACTGCATGAACTTTGCAAACAGTGGGGAAGAGCAAATCATGGATGAGCATAGAAGAAAGAGAATAATTGCCATCCTGATGGAATGTTACACAAGTCTTGAATTGCCTATCATCTACACACTGATGAAACCAACTATCTGAAATCACCACACTACGATGATGGAAGGGGAGGAACATGGATACATAGACGTACACAGAAAGGCTAACACTTTTGTGAATGAGAATAACCTGGTCAAATACGTTCAGCAACGTCACGTTTATTACTGTAGAGTAAGGATTCAACGCCATAATTTCACTCCAAACGCCATATCAGTGCAGACGTATAAGTAGTAGTATAAGTGGATTACAGGTCCCCTTTTGACGAGTGCGCAGGTGTTTCTGCGCAGATTTGTGGAGGAAGTGTGGAGGAACTTGGAGGTCACGGGAGGGTCACAGAGGTCAAGTGCAGTATAGTTCCGGCAGAAAGACCAAAAAGCTACCTCCAGCACAGGAGAGTTCCAAATTTGCATATCACGTGACCCAGGTCAAAAATGTATTCCTCCGCGGTGATGCGGTTTGGCTGTAATGCGGTCGCGGAAGAAAGCTTCCGCGGAGGAAAAGTAGTCCCTAGACTACAAATACGCTGCATGGTCCGATTGGGCCGAGTGAGGCTCTTTTCAGTCATGTCATGGGTGTTTTCACAGAATAAATGCCATGCGGAGGATGGGTACTAGTATTTCGCTGACGTCCTAGTAATAAACAAAATCTATAGGTGTTGTACCATGTTAATAGGATCAGTCTAGCATCTGTGCCACCCTAGGGTCGAGTGTTTATTGTCCCGTGTATCTCCGCAGAAAATCAACAAACAAAATGGCGGCGCCAGGATGGTGTGGGGACGCCCTTCCCACATCACGGCGTCGACCGTAGCGCCATCTGCACACATTGACGCAAGGGAGACAACTCGTGTGGACCAACCGTGTGGAAATAGCCGTGTTGGAGCTAGGGGAGCCCCTAATGGACCAATGGGGTCGAGTGAGGTATCAAAGTGAAGCTTAGGTGCAACCACCTCGCTGGGGGTCTAATAACACCCCAGCCACCAGTCAGATTTTTGGACCGGATTCGGGGCCTTCGCGCGCATCGCCGGAAGTGACATCATATATAGTAAAATAGATGTTTAACGAAAATTTTGATTACTTTTCAAGTCTGCATAATACCTCCGTTGACCTAGCATTAAAAAGAATTATCTGGAGATAATTTTCCCTGTTTATCTGGACAGAGCATATGAAAAGTAGTTCGCTCATGTGCAACACTAAAGGAGTCGTTTGGTCGGATTCAAACTGAACCGTGCGTTGGTTGGTTTCCCCTATACGTCCTAGCAACGTAGTAAAGGTCAACTTCCGCTATTGGAGGCAGGGATGTTATTGGAGCCTGCGAAATGGAGCATGCGCTGTGGGGAGGTTGGCTTAGGTGAAGGGGCATCTAATGGGCTGGGTGTGGGATTGAAATATCGGCATTGTGCGCATGCGCGGTGGCCGAAGGGTATGGAAATAGCCGTTTTGGAGCTAGGGGAGCCCCTAATGGTCGAATGGGGTCGAGTGAGGTATCAAAGTGAAGCCTAGGTGAAGGGGTATTTGATGGCTGGATGGGTGCATGTAAAATTTTTCATGAAAAAAAAAAAATACGGAACACGGACTTTATCGAAAAACCTGGGAAAATGCCTATATGGGGTATGGGGGGTATATAGGTCGCCGGGCTTAACGGGGCTTGCCTATCAATAGAGTTATCTCCCCTAGTTCCAGGGTGGGTGTATGTAAAATTTTTCCTGAAAAAATACGGAATACGGACTTTATCCTAAATTACGGGAAAATGCCTATATGGGGTATGGGGGGTATAGGACCATCCTGGGAAACGTACTTCTATACATTTGCGGTAGGGTTGTGGGGTCTCTCGTCTCGTCATTTAGAACACGATATGAAGTGTTGCGGAGCGAATCGGTGAAATTTTTGAAAAAAGTCACCGAGGCCTGGGTAGGCCCATAGGCCTATACTGCATGGCTATGGGTGTATAGGCCCATACGGGGTGGACATGTTGGAGTCTAGGTGGGCCACTCATGGTCCAATGGGGTCGAGTGAGGTCTTATTTTGAAGCTCTCGTGGAGGAGCACTTGACTACGCTAATGGTTCGTCCGTGTTCAATAGTCTGCGCATGCGCAGTCTGGCCCGTAGTATAGAAACCAGGCATTTTGGGGGGTATGTGGGTGTGTGTTTGGGGTAGAGATGGACTATTCACGGTTCGAATGGGTCGTGGAAGGTGTCAAAGTGAAGCTTGTGTGGGTTAGAGTCAGGATGGTGTGTTTTTAAGTGCAAGACGCGTCAATCTGCGCATGCGCAGTTGGTTGTAGTAAGTAAAGTGGCCATTTTGGGGCAGTACATGAAGGTATTTGGGGTCGAGATGGACTATTCACGGTTCGAATGCGTCGTGTGAGGTGTCATCTTGTAGTTCTCGGGGTGTACATTCCGATTTAAGGGCTGTTCACGTCATCTGTGACGTCATCGGTACGAGTAGTAGCGAAAGTGGTCATTTTCGGGCAGTACATGAAGGTACTTCTCTCTTGTAGGAAACAAGCCTATGTTTATGTATACTTTTGTCTTTTTGAATTTGGTGCTAATACTGTTATGTGGAAATGGAATAGGTCTTTCGATTATGGACGCGGATATTCTCTAATGGACGACGGCTGGATTATGAATGACGGACTAGACGCTTGTAATTTGGTGTAGAGATGGGCTATTCACGGTTCGAATGCGTCGTGTAAGGTGTCATGTTGTAGCTCTCGGGGTGTACATCTCCATTTTATGGATGTTCGCTTCATCTGTGACGTCATCGGTGACGTCATCGGTACGAGTAGTAGCGAAAGTGCACATTTTGGGGCAGTGCAGGTAGATTTTTGGGATAGAGAGGGACCATCCTTGGTTCGAATGGGTCGTGTGAGGTGTCAAAGTGAAGCTTGTGTGGGGTAGAGTCAGAATGGTGTGTTCTTGAATGCAAGTCGCGTTAATCTGCGCATGCGCAGTTGGTTGTAGTAAGTAAAGTGGCCATTTTGGGGCAGTACATGAAGGTATTTGGGGTCGAGATGGACTATTCACGGTTCGAATGCGTCGTGTGAGGTGTCATCTTGTAGTTCTCGGGGTGTACATTCCGATTTAAGGGCTGTTCACGTCATCGGTGACGTCATCGGTACGAGTAGTAGCGAAAGTGGCCATTTTCGGGCAGTACATGAAGGTATTTGGTGTAGAGATGGGCTATTCACGGTTCGAATGCGTCGTGTAAGGTGTCATGTTGTAGCTCTCGGGGTGTACATCTCCATTTTAGGGATGTTCGCTTCATCTGTGACGTCATCGGTGACGTCATCGGTACGAGTAGTAGCGAAAGTGCACATTTTGGGGCAGTGCAGGTAGGTGTTTGGGATAGAGAGGGGCCATCCTTGGTCCGAATGCGTCGTGTGAGGTGTCATGTTGTAGCGCTTAGGGTGTAGATTCCGATTTAAGGGATGTTCGCATCATCTGTGACGTCATTAGTGACGTCATCGGTACGAGTAGTAGCGAAAGTGCACATTTTGGGGCAGTGCAGGTAGGTGTTTGGGATAGAGAGGGACCATCCTTGGTCCGAATGCGTCGTGTGGGGTGTCATTTTGTAACTCTCGGCGTGCAGACCTCGATTTGAGGGCTGTCCACAGCATCTGTGACGTCATTGGTGACGTCATCAGTAGGAGTAGTAGCGAAAGTGTGCATTTTGGGGCAGTGAAGGAAGGTATTGGGGTAGAGATGCTTCATCCTCAGTCCGAATGCTTCGTGTGGGGTGTCATCTTGTAGTTCTCGGCGTGCAGACCTCGATTTGAGGGCTGTCCACAGCATCTGTGACGTCATTGGTGACGTCATCAGTAGGAGTAGTAGCGAAAGTGTGCATTTTGGGGCAGTGAAGGATGGTATTTGGTGTAGAGATGGACCATCCTTGGTCCGAATGCGTCGTGTGAGGTGTCATCTTGTAGCAACGCTCACCAACGCCATTCTTAATGCTTCAACGCCCAGGTGAAATAGCTCAGAAGCTCTGATATTCCATGGAATTGTCACTAATTCTTCGAAATGCAGTTACGCCCGTCGACGCCCGTCGTTACACCTTAACACTCTAACATAACACCATGATTTAGACCGGACAGAGAACAACAACAGCAACAACAACAAGGATCGCACATGAGAGAACAACAACAACAAGAAGTTTTTTTTCATATAGTTTATTCTCCCCAATGTTACATCATACCCACGCTGGGGGAGCCGCGTGGGGTATATTTACAATTCAAGAATATTCTTGTCCAATCAGAGGCCACCATTTGCATCTGTCATATTCGTTCCTGTCCGTTAGATGTATTCTCGGCTACTCTTGTCCAATCAGAAGTCGCCATTTCAGAAAGTTCCATCTTCGCCCATGTTCGCTCTGAACCGTTTGTTCTAATCGTCATCGGACAGGCCAGGATACCGTTGAGGAAACATATCCTCAGATAGTTGTTTGCGCATTCTGAGTAGCTATCAGTGCATGGGTGAATACTTTCATCCGATCGGGGTGATGGGTCAGTTTAACCACGAAGAACGTAACATTGGTGACCCTCTCCACTATCCACTTGGTGTTGGGACGCTGTTCATAGGCCCATTCTAAGGGATCCACAGTGTCAAGTTGGGTCAGCATCGTCTCTAGCGGCGCCCGA
>JAVTVY010018796.1:0-76914 GCA_036873755.1 Hanleya hanleyi | reverse complement strand
CTTTCACTGAACTCCACCATGGAGTGTCGGGGTGATTCTCGTACATGAATATGTATGTGGGGAGGGGGCGGGGGAGGGGCACCTTTCACTGAACTCCACCATGGAGTGTCGGGGTGATTCTTGTACATGTATGTGTATGTGGGGGAGGGGGCGGGGGAGGGGCACCTTTCATTGAACTCCACCATGGACTGTCTGGGTGATTTCCGTATTTGTATGTGTATGTGGCGGAGGGGAGGGGGCGCCTCTCACTGAACTCCACCATGGACTGTCTGGGTGATTTCCGTACATGTATGTGTATGTGGCGGAGGGGAGGGGGCACCTCTCACTGAACTCCAGCATGGACTGTCGCGGTGATTTCCGTATATGTATATGTATGTGGTGGAGAAGAGGGGGCACCTCTCACTGAACTTCACCATGGACTGTCGCGGTTATTTCCGTACATGTATGTGTAGGCGGGAGCGGGGCACCTTTCACTGAGCTCCACCATGGACTGTCGTGGTGATTCCCGTACATGATATAGCCCTCGTGAGGTGCGGTTTGAGTGCCTGAACGAAATTTTTCGTATGAAACAATTTATTCGATTGATAAAACAGTAGACGGTTTAGTCGTATGCTCAGAATAATTGCATTGGGTCTTCTGATTCGCGAATAACGTGACCATGAAGTAGTGCATTTGTTTGAGCGCACTAATTGTGTTGTGAATACACGGTATACTTCGCGCTGTAAACATGTGAAGATTGACCTGAATCAAAACAAGTTTTATACGCAATAATCCTTTGTCCAGTAGATGTGTGGTTCGAAGCTTTTCCTGGTTCTGATCGGTCTTCAACATACGTCACGGTCCTGTTATATTGCACAAACACACTACTTCACGGCCGTGTTTTTTGTGCGCAAACACACTAATTCACGGCCATGCTATTGTGCACAAACACTACTTCACGGCCCTGCTAATGTGCACAAACACTACTTCACGGCCCAGTTATGGTGCACGAACACACTACTTCACGGCCCTATCGTGGACAAACACGCTACTTCACGGTCCTGGTATTGTGCACGAACACACGTCTTCACGACCCTGTAATTGCGCACAAACAACTACTTCATCTTATTCTTGAGCATAACTACTTCACGACTCCGCTATTGTGTTCAAACACACTAGTTCACGGCCCTGTTTTTGCGCACAAACAATACTTCATGCCCCCGTTATTGTGCATAAACACACTACTTCTTGACCCTGTTATTGCGCACAAACACACCACTTCACTGATATGTAATTGCGCACAAACACGCTACATCACGACCCTGTAATTGCGCACAAACAGTGTACTTCACGGCTCTGTTACTGTGCACAAACGCACTACTTCACGACCCTGTTAGTCACAATTTCCGGTTGTGCACAAACGCATTATTTCACGTCCCCGTTACTGTTCTTAGACACACTAGTCCACGGCCCTGTAATTGTGCACAAACACTGTACTTCATGGCTCTGTTACTGTGCACAAACATACTAATTAACGGCCCTGTTATTGTGCACACACGCGCTACTTCACGGCCCTATTGTGCATAAACACACTGCTTCACGGTCCTGTTATTGTGCATCAATACGCTTATTCACGGCCCTGTTATTTGAGTGCCTTTGAGTGCGGTTTGAGTGCCTAAACGAAATAGTTCGTATGAAACAATTTATTCGAATGACATAACAGTACCGGTACACGGTTTAGAGGTATTCTCAGAATAATTCCACTGGGTCTTCTGATTCGCGAATAACGGGACCATGAAGTAGTACATTTGTGTGAACGCACTGATTGTGTTGTGAATACACTGTATACTTCGCGCTGTAAACATGTAAAGATCCACCAGAATCAAAACAGCTTTTATACTCAGTAATCCTTTCTCCAGTAGATATGTGGTTCAAATCCTTTGCTGGTTCTGATCGGACTTCAACATACGTCACGGTCCTGTTATTGTGCACAAACACACTAGTTCACGGCCCTGTTATCGTGCACAAACACTACTTCACGGCCCTGTTATTGTGCACACACACACTACTTCAAGGCCCTATTGTGCAAAAACACACTACTACACGGCCCTGGTATTGTGCACAAACACACTACTACACGGCCCTGGTATTGTGCACAAACACGCTACTTCACGGCCCTGTTATGGTGCACAAACAAACTACTTCACGGTCCTGTTATTGTGCACAAACACACTCCTTCACGACCCTGTTATTGTGCACCAACACACTACTTCACGGCCCTGTTATTGTGCACAAACACACTCCTTCAGTACCCTGTAATTGCGCACAAACACACTACTACATCTTATTCTTGAGCATAAATTACTTCACGACTCCGTTATTGTGTTCAAGCACACTAGTTCACGGCCCTGTTATTGTGCACAAACACACTCCTTCGCGACCCTGTTATTGTGCACCAACACACTACTTCACGGCCCTGTTATTGTGCACAAACACACTCTTCAGTACCCTGTAATTGCGCACAAACACACTACTACATCTTATTCTTGAGCATAAATTACTTCACGACTCCGTTATTGTGTTCAAGCACACTAGTTCACGGCCCTGTTATTGCGCACAAACAGTACCTCACGACCCCGTCATTGTGCATAAACACACTACTTCTTGACCCTGTTATTGTGCACAAACGCACCACTTCAATGACATGTAATATCGCACAAACGCGCTACATCACGACCCTGTAATTGCACACAAACAGTGTACTTCACGGCTCTGTTACTCTGCACAGAAGCGCTACTTCACGGCCCTGTTGTTGTGCCAAACACACTACTTCACGGCCCTGTTAGTCACAATTTTCGGTTGTGCACAAACACACTATTTGGCGTCCCTGTTACTGTTTATTCCACGACCCTGTAATTGCACCTAAATACGCTACTCCACGACCCTGTAATTGTGCACTACTTCATGGCTCTGTCACTGTGCACAAACATACTACTTATCGGCCCTGTTATTGTGCACAAACACGCTACTTCATGGTCCTGTTATTGTGCGCAAACACACTACTTCACGGCCCTATTGTGCATAAACACACTGCTCCACGGTCCTGTTATTGTGCATCGACACGCTTATTCACGGCCCTGTTATTGTGCACCTGATTTGGCCCTCAAGAGGTGCGGTTTCAGTGCCTAAACGAAATATTTCGTTTGAAACAATTATTCGAATTACTTAACAGTACACGGTTTTTACGTATTCTCAGAATAATTCCATTGGATCTTCTGATTCGCGAAAAACGGGACCATGAACTAGTGCTTTTGTGTGAACGCACTGATCTTGTTGTGAATACACCGTATACTTCGCGCTGTAAACATGTAAAGATCCACCAGAATCAAAACAAATTTTATAGACAATAATTCTTTGTCCAGTAAATATGTGGTTCAAAGACTTTTCTTGTTCTGATCGGTCTTCAACATAAGCTATGGCCCTGCTAGTTTGCACAAACACTAATTCACGGCCCTCTTTTTGTGCACAAACACGCTACTTCAGGGCCCTGTTATTGTTCACAAACAAACCACATCACGGTCCTGTTCTTGTGCACAAACACACTACATGACGGCCCTGTTATTGTGCACAAACACACTACTTCACGGCCCTATTGTGCGCAAACACACTACTTCACGGTCCTGTTATGGTGCACAAACAGGCTACTTCACGGCCCTGTTATTGTGCACAAACACGCTCGCTCACGAACCTATAATTCCGCACAAACACACTACTTCATCTTATTATTGTGCACAAACTACTTAACGACTCCGTTATTGTGATCAAACACATTAGTTCACGGCCCTGTTATTGCGCTCAAATAGTACTTCACGACCCCGTTATTGTGCATAAACACACTCCTTCAGTACCCTGTAATTGCGCACAAACACACTATTACATCTTATTCTTGAGCATAAATTACTTCACAACTCCGTTATTGTGTCCAAGCACACTAGTTCACGGCCCTGTTATTGCGCACAAACAGTACTTCACGACCCCGTCATTGTGCATAAACACACTAGTTCTTGACCCTGTTATTGTGCACAAACCCACCACTTCACTGACATGTCATTGCGCACAAACGCGCTACATCACGACTCTGTAATTGCACACAAACAGTGTAATTCACGGCTCTGTTACTCTGCACAAAAGCGCTACTTCACGGCCCTGTTATTGTGCCAAACACACTACTTCACGGCCCTGTTAGTCACAATTTTCGGTCGTGCACAAACACACTATTTGGCGTCCCTGTTACTGTTCTTAGACACACTATTCCACGACCCTGTATTTGCGCCTAAACACGCTACTCCACGACCCTGTAATTGTGCACAAACACTGTACTTTCATGGCTCTGTTACTGTGCACAAACATACTACTTATCGGGCCTGTTATTGTGCACAAACAGTACTTCACGACCCCGTCATTGTGCATAAACACACTACTTCTTAACCCTGTTATTGTGCACAAACGCACCACTTCAATGACATGTAATATCGCACAAACGCGCTACATCACGACCCTGTAATTGCACACAAACAGTGTACTTCACGGCTCTGTTACTTTGCACAGAAGCGCTACTTCACGGCCCTGTTGTGCCAAACACACTACTTCACGGCCCTGTTAGTCACAATTTTCGGTTGTGCACAAACACACTATTTGGCGTCCCTGTTACTGTTTATTCCACGACCCTGTAATTGCACCTAAATACGCTACTCCACGACCCTGTAATTGTGCACTACTTCATGGCTCTGTCACTGTGCACAAACATACTACTAATCGGCCCTGTTATTGTGCACAAACACACTACTTCATGGTCCTGTTATTGTGCGCAAACACACTACTTCACGGCCCTATTGTGCATAAACACACTGCTCCACGGTCCTGTTATTGTGCATCGACACGCTTATTCACGGCCCTGTTATTGTGCACCTGATTTGGCCCTCAAGAGGTGCGGTTTCAGTGCCTAAACGAAATATTTCGTTTGAAAGAATTATTCGAATTACTTAACAGTACACGGTTTTTACGTATTCTCAGAATAATTCCATTGGATCTTTTGATTCGCGAAAAACGGGACCATGAACTAGTGCTTTTGTGTGAACGCACTGATCTTGTTGTGAATACACCGTATACGTCGCGCTGTAAACATGTAAAGATCCACCAGAATCAAAACAAATTTTATAGACAATAATTCTTTGTCCAGTGAATATGTGGTTCAAAGACTTTTCTTGTTCTGATCGGTCTTCAACATAAGCTACGGCCCTGCTAGTTTGCACAAACACTAATTCACGGCCCTCTTTTTGTGCACAAACACGCTACTTCAAGGCCCTGTTATTGTTCACAAACACACCACATCACGGTCCTGTTATTGTGCACAAACACACTACATGACGGCCCTGTTATTGTGCACAAACACACTACTTCACAGCGCTATTGTGCGCAAACACACTACTTCACGGTCCTGTTATGGTGCACAAACAGGCTACTTCACGGCCCTGTTATTGTGCACAAACACGCTCGCTCACGAACCTATAATTCCGCACAAACACACTACTTCATCTTATTATTGTGCACAAACTACTTCACGACTCCGTTATTGTGATCAAACACATTAGTTCACGGCCCTGTTATTGCGCTCAAATAGTACTTCACGACCCCGTTATTGTGCATAAACACACTCCTTCAGTACCCTGTAATTGCGCACAAACACACTATTACATCTTATTCTTGAGTATAAATTACTTCACGACTCCGTTATTGTGTCCAAGCACACTAGTTCACGGCCCTGTTATTGCGCACAAACAGTAATTCACGACCCCGTCATTGTGCATAAACACACTACTTCTTGACCCTGTTATTGTGCACAAACCCGCCACTTCACTGACATGTCATTGCGCACAAACGCGCTACATCACGACTCTGTAATTGCACACAAACAGTGTAATTCACGGCTCTGTTACTCTGCACAAAAGCGCTACTTCACGGCCCTGTTATTGTGCAAAACACACTACTTCACGGCCCTGTTAGTCACAATTTTCGGTTGTGCACAAACACACTATTTGGCGTCCCTGTTACTGTTCTTAGACACACTATTCCACGACCCTGTAATTGCGCCTAAACACGCTACTCCACGACCCTGTAATTGTGCACAAACACTGTACTTTCATGGCTCTGTTACTGTGCACAAACATATTACTTATCGGGCCTGTTATTGTGCACAAACACGCTACTTCATGGTCCTGTTATTGTGCGCAAACACACTACTTCACAGCCCTATTGTGCATAAACCCACTGCTCCACGGTCCTGTTATTGTGCATCAACACGCTTATTCACGGCCCTGTTATTGTGCACCTGATTTGGCCCTCAAGAGGTGCGGGTTGAGTGCCTAAGCGAAATATTTCGTTTGAAACAATTATTCGAATGACATAAGAGTACACGGGTTTGACGTATTCTCAGAATAATTCCAGTGGATCTTCTGATTCGCGAAAAACGGGACCATGAACTAGTGCTTTTGTGTGAACGCACTGATCTTGTTGTGAATACACCCTATACTTCACGCTGTAAACATGTAAAGATCCACCAAAATCAAAACAAATTTTATAGACAATAATTCTTTGTCCAGTAAATATGTGGTTCAAAGCCTTTTCTTGTTCTGATCGGTCTTCAACATAAGCTACGGCCCTGCTAGTTTGCACAAACACTAATTCACGGCCCTCTTATTGTGCACAAATACACTACTTCATGGCCCTGTTATTGTTCACAAACACACTACATGACGGCCCTGTTATTGTGCACAAACACACTACTTCACGGCCCTATTGTGCGCAAACACACTACTTCACGGTCCTGTTATGGTGCACAAACAGGCTACTTCACGGCCCTGTTATTGTGCACAAACACGCTCGCTCACGACCCTATAATTCCGCACAAACACACTACTTCATCTTATTATTGTGCACAAACTACTTCACGACTCCGTTATTGTGATCAAACACACTAGTTCACGGCCCTGTTATTGCGCTCAAATAGTACTTCACGACCCCGTTATTGTGCATAAACACACTACTTCATGACATTGTTACTGTGCACAAACACACCACTTCACTGACACGATAATTCATTACCCTGCAATTTCGCGCAGCACTCTACCATTGTCTACTGCACGAGCATGTTACTGTGCACAAACGTCCCAATTCATGACCCTGTTGTGCGCAAACGCATTACCTCACTATCCTGTTATTGTGCACGAACACTACTTCGCGGCCTTGTTTGTGTGCACGAACACACTACTTCACGATCCCGTTATTTTGCACAATTACACTAGATCACGGCCCAGTTATTGTGCTCAAACAAATAACTTCACTCTATTCTTGTACACAGACACGCGACTGCACACAAGCATTCTACTGCACGGCCATGTCATTGTGCACAAACACATAACTCCACCACCATGTTCGTGTGCACAAACACGCTACTTCACGACCCTGTAATTTCGCGCAACCACGCTTCTTCACCACCCTGTAATTGCGCACAAACACACTACTTCTCGACCCTGTAATTGCGCAAAAACAGTATACTTCATGGCCCTGTTATTGTGCCAAACACACTACTTCGCGGCCTTGTTATTGTGCGCAATAACTCTGATTCACAACCCCGCTATTGTGCACAAACACACACGTTCGCGGCCTTGCTTTTGTGCACGAACACACTACTTCACGACCCCGTTATTTTGCACAATCACACTAGTTCACGGCCATGTTACTGTGCACAAACAAATAACTTCATCACCCTGTTCTTGTACACAGATACGCTACTTCACGACCCTGTAATTGCAGACAAACATACCACTGCACGGCCATGTTATTGTGCACAAACACTTAACTTCACCACACTGTTCGTGCGCACAAACACGATAGGGACCTACTTCACAACCCTGTAATTGCGCGCAACCACGCTACTTCACGACCCTGTAATTGCAGACAAACACACTACTGCACGGCCATGTTATTGTGCACAAATACTTAACTTAATTACTCTGTTCGTGTGCACAAACACGATACTTCACAACCCTGTAATTGCGCGCAACCACGCTACTTCACGACCCTGTAATTGCGCACAAACACACTAGTTCACGACCCTGTAATTGCGCATAAACACGCTACTTCACGACCCTGTAATTGCGCACAAGCACTGTACTTCACGGCTCTTTTGCTGTGCAAAAATACACTACTTAACGACCCTGTTATTGTGCACAGACACACTACTTTACGGTCCTGTTATTGTGCGCAAACACACTACTTCACGGCCCTATTGTGCATAAACATACTAATTTATGGTCCTGTTATTGTGCACAAATATGCTACTTTACGGCCGTGTTGTTGTCCACAGACACATTACTGAACGGTCATGTTACTGTGCACAAACAGCCTACTTCACGACCCTGTTAGTGTGCACAAACACACTGCTTCACGACCCTATTATTGTGCATCAACATGCAACTTCACCATCCTGTTCCTTTGCACAAACACGCTATTTCTCGACCCTGTCATTGCACACAAAAACAGTTCACCTTGTACACAAACTACTTCAGGGCTACTTCAATGTTACTGTACACAAACGTCCTACTTCATGACACTGTTACTTTTCGCAAACTGATTACCTATCTACCCTGTTAATGCAGAAACACACTACTTCTAGGTCCTGTCATTGTTCAGAAACACACTACTTCTAGATCCTGTCATTGTTCAGAATACACCGTATACTTCACGCTGTAAACATGTAAAGATCCACCAGAATCAAAACAAATTTTATAGACAATAATTCTTTGTCCAGTAAATATGTGGTTCAAAGCCTTTTCTTGTTCTGATCGTTCTTCAACATAAGCTACGGCCCTGCTAGTTTGCACAAACACTAATTCACGGCCCTCTTATTGTGCACAAATACACTACTTCAGGGCCCTGTTATTGTTCACAAACACACCACATCACGGTGATGTTATTGTGCACAAACACACTACATGACGGCCCTGTTATTGTGCACAAACACACTACTTCACGGCCCTATTGTGCGCAAACACACTACTTCACGGTCCTGTTATGGTGCACAAACAGGCTACTTCACGGCCCTGTTATTGTGCACAAACACGCTCGCTCACGACCCTATAATTCCGCACAAACACACTACTTCATCTTTTTATTGTGCACAAACTACTTCACGACTCCGTTATTGGGATCAAGCACACTAGTTCACGACCCTGTTATTGCGCTCAAATAGTACTTCACGACCCCGTTATTGGGCATAAACACACTACTTCATGACATTGTTACTGTGCACAAACACACCAATTCACTGACACGATAATTCATTACCCTGCAATTTCGCGCAGCACTCTATTGCACGAGCATGTTACTGTACACAAACATCCCAATTCATGACCCTGTTGTGAGCAAACGCATTACCTCACTATCCTGTTATTGTGCACGAACACTACTTCGCAGCCTTCTTTGTGTGCACGAACACACTACTTCACGATCCCGTTATTTTGCACAATTACACTAGATCACGGCCCAGTTATTGTGCTCAAACAAATAACTTCACTCTATTCTTGTACACAGACACGCAACTGCACACAAGCATTCTACTGCACGGCCATGTCATTGTGCACAAACACATAACTTCGCCACCCTGTTCGTGTGCACAAACACGTTACTTCACGACCCTGTAATTTCGCGCAACCACGCTTCTTCGCCACCCTGTAATTGCGCACAAACACACTACTTCTCGACCCTGTAATTGCGCAAAAACAGTATACTTCATGGCCCTGTTATTGTGCCAAACACACTACTTCGCGGCCTTGTTATTGTGCGCAATAACTCTGATTCACAACCCCATTATTGTGCACAAACACACATGTTCGCGGCCTTGCTTTTGTGCACGAAAACACTACTTCACGACCCCGTTATTTTGCACAATCACACTAGTTCACGGCCATGTCACTGTGCACAAACAAATAACTTCATCACCCTGTTCTTGTACACAGATACGCTACTTCACGACCCTGTAATTGCAGACAAACATACCACTGCACGGCCATGTTATTGTGCACAAACACTTAACTTCACCGCACTGTTCGTGCGCACAAACACGATAGGGGCCTACCTCACAACCCTGTAATTGTGCGCAACCACGCTACTTCACGACCCTGCAATTGCAGACAAACACACTACTGGACGGCCGTGTTATTGTGCACAAACACTTAACTTAATTACTCTGTTCGTGTGCACAAACACGATACTTCACAACCCTGTAATTGCGCGCAACCACGCTACTTCACGACCCTGTAATTGCGCACAAACACACTAGTTCACGACCCTGTAATTGCGCATAAACACGCTACTTCACGACCCTGTAATTGCGCACAAGCACTGTACTTCACGGCTCTTTTGCTGTGCACAAATACACTACTTAACGACCCTGTTATTGTGCACAAACACACTACTTCACGGCCCTATTGTGCGCAAACACACTACTTCACGGTCCTGTTATGGTGCACAAACAGGCTACTTCACGGCCCGGTTATTGTGCACAAACACTCTCGCTCGCGACCCTATAATTCCGCACAAACACACTACTTCATCTTATTATTGTGCACAAACTACTTCACGACTCCGTTATTGTGATCAAACACACTAGTTCACGGTCCTGTTATTGCGCTCAAATAGTACTTCACGACCCCGTTATTGTGCATAAACACACTACTTCATGACATTGTTACTGTGCACAAACACACCAATTCACTGACACGATAATTCATTACCCTGCAATTTCGCGCAGCACTCTACTGCACGAGCATGTTACTGTGCACAAACGTCCCAATTCATGACCCTGTTGTGCGCAAACGCATTACCTCACTATCCTGTTATTGTGCACGAACACTCTACTTTGCGGCCTTGTTTGTGTGCACGAACACACTACTTCACGATCCCGTTATTTTGCACAATTACACTAGATCACGGCCCAGTTATTGTGCTCAAACAAATAACTTCACTCTATTCTTGTACACAGACACGCGACTGCACACAAGCATTCTACTGCATGTCATTGTGCCATGTCATTGTGCACAAACACATAACTTCACCACCCTGTTCGTGTGCACAAACACGCTACTTCACGACCCTGTAATTTCGCGCAACCACGCTTCTTCACCACCCTGTAATTGCGCAGAAACACACTAGTTCTCGACCCTGTAATTGCGCAAAAACAGTATACTTCATGGCCCTGTTATTGTGCCAAACACACTACATGTACTTCGCGGCCTTGTTATTGTGCGCAATAACTGTGATTCACAACACCGTTATTGTGCACAAACACACGTGTTCGCGGCCTTGCTTTTGTGCACGAACACACTACTTCACGACCCCGTTATTTTGCACAATCACACTAGTTCACGGCCCTATTGTGCATAAACATACTAATTTATGGTCCTGTTATTGTGCACAAATATGCTACTTTACGGCCGTGTTGTTGTCCACAAACACATTACTTAACGGTCATGTTACTGTGCCCAAACAGCCTACTTCTCGACCCTGTTATTGTGCACAAACACACTGCTTCACGACCCTATTATTGTGCATAAACATGCAACTTCACCATCCTGTTCCTTTGCACAAACACGCTATTTCTCGACCCTGTCATTGCACACAAAAACAGTTCACCTTGTACACGAACTACTTCAGGACTACTTCATGTTACTGTACACAAACGTCCTACTTCATGACACTGTTACTTTTCGCAAACGGATTACCTAACTATCCTGTTAATGCAGAAACACACTACTTCTAGGTCCTGTCATTGTTCAGAAACACACTACTTCTAGATCCTGTCATTGTTCAGAAACACAGTACTTCTAGGTCCTGTCAATGTTCAGAAACACACTACTTATAGGCCCTGTCATTGTTCAGAAACACACTACTTCTAGGTCCTGTCATTGTTCAGAAACACACTACTTCACGGCCCTGTTATTGTGCACTATGCTCCATGACTCCGTTGTTGTACACAAACACATAACTTCGCGGCCCTGTTATTGTGCACGAACAAATAAATTCGCCGCCCTGATTTTATACACAAACATGCTACTTCACGACTCTGTAATTGTGCACAAACAGGTTACTGCAGGGCCATGTT
This sequence comes from Hanleya hanleyi, assembly GCA_036873755.1. Taxonomy (NCBI): domain Eukaryota; kingdom Metazoa; phylum Mollusca; class Polyplacophora; order Lepidopleurida; family Hanleyidae; genus Hanleya; species Hanleya hanleyi. The sequence continues at coordinate 64,715 of JAVTVY010018796.1, read as the reverse complement.
ATTATGCACAAATACATAACTTCACCGCCCTGTTCTTGTGCACAAACACGCTATTTCACGACCCTGTAATTGCGCAAAAACACGCTACTTCACGGTCCTGTAATTGCGCACAAACACTGTACATCACGGCTCTGTTACTGTGCACAAACACACTACTTCACGGCCCTGTTATTGTGCGCAAACACATTACTTCACGATTTCTTTATTCTGCACAAACACATTATTTCACGACCCTGTTATTGTGCGAAAACACACTACTTCATGGCCATGTTATTCTTCTAAAACACACTACTTCGCTGTCTTGTTAATGTGCACAAACTCATTATTCATTGCCATGTTACTACGCACAAACACACTACTTCACGGTCCTGTTATTCGAGAATCATAGGCCTGATTGACTTTTAATTATTCTATTTATGCAACAAAGGTAAAATGTTTCATAGGTAATATCTTTTGTGGTAATTCAAGCACACATCATGACGTCAAATCCCTATCTGAGACGACCCATGTCCTTTATTTCCGTAAGGATCACGTTATGAGAGTTATTTCCTCTTGTTCGATGTATACTGTAAAACAATTAGTGTGACAATTGTTAATAATTCCTATTATTAATCAGTTATCTTTGTTACAGTGCGGCGACATTGTTGATGTGTTAAGGGTAATCCTCTTAGGGGAATCGAGACAACGCCCGCCCCCCACGCAGTATGGTCCCAATTTGCCAGCTTCAAACACTAAGCTTTTGTTTTTTTTAGGATCGAGATGGTTACAGATGGACAGACGGGTCACCGGTGATTTATACAGATTGGAATCATCCATTTGACGATCTGTACTACAGTACAAGTTTACCCGCATATACAGTTACAGATTTTCTGTCAGATAAGTTACAACCATTAGCTGACTTGGACAAAGGGTGTGTCGCCATGATGGTGGGAAACCAACATTATTCTATGAAGTGGTGGAAGATTCCCTGCGCAAAGAAATTTCAAAATGCTAAGTACATTTGTAAAGTGGTCTCGACAGAAAATACCCCCAAGAGAGAAACAATAATGTCAAATATGTCCTGTCCCGAGTATCAGTTCCATTGTCTTAACGGATCATGTGTTATACCAGCTTTACGGTGCAACAAAATAGACGACTGTCTGTACGGCGAAGATGAGAATGGCTGTTCATACGGAGATAATATATTCACGTGTGAGAGTGGAACATCCATTCAAGTTTCTCTGTGCTGCGACGGTCGAGATGACTGCGGCGATAATAGCGACGAGGAAGGGTGTGTGTTTGAAGACTGTTTCCCTTGTTCTTCGGGATTTTGCCTTCCAGTAGACAAACGGTGTGACGGTCTCATTGACTGCCCAGACGGTGTGGACGAACTTAGTTGTGCAGAAGGTGACTTGTGCAGAACTTACAGATGCCCCTCTGGGGAATGCATTCCACTCCAAAAGCGATTCGACATGGTTCCAGATTGCGCGGGTTCGAATCAGCCTGATGAAACGTACGATTACAACCTCGGCAAGTCTAACCTTTCCTGGATAGTGAAGGATGGAAAACCGGAGGAATACAAGAACGGTAATACACCCTGTCCTGGAGGTGATAAGGAAAGGAGATGTCACTTGGAGCATACACGCTGCTATCCGCGTGATAAAACGTGTATGTATGATAGAGACTATCACGGCCATTTACTGTATTGTAGGAATGGGGAACATCTGTGGGATCAGTCATGTAGGAAGCATCTTTGCCCAAATATGTACAAATGTCCAGACGCATACTGTATCTCCTATGTACGTGTCTGTGATCGTACCTCTGATTGCCCTGACCTGTCCGACGAAGCTGATTGTGAAAATTACACCTGTCCTGGCCTTTTCCGATGCAGAGAAAACTTATGCTTGTCGCAGAACGAGGTTTGTGATGGTACGCCAGACTGCCCGAAGTCGGCGGATGACGAGCGATTCTGCGAGTTTAACGGGCCGAACGTAACGACCTGTCCGACTTCCTGCTTATGTGAGGGATACCATGTGGACTGCAGTGGGAAGAACTTGTCGGCCATACCTGAAAACGTACCAGAGAATGCACGAACATTGATCTTACACTCCAACGCTTTGGACAATGTGTTAGAAGGTCTTTCTTTCAAATACCTTGTTATATTTGATTTATCAAATAATAACGTTACTGAAATAGGTGGGCTTACGTTCAAGGGTATGCGCAACTTACAGTATCTCAGGTTACATCATAACTCTCTAAGTTTATTGGGAAATTCTTCCTTCGCCAATCTTAACCGATTGAAGATCTTGGAAATTCAGTTCAATCCCATCTCCCACCTTGATGTCGGTGTGTTTTCCGACCTAGCCAGTCTGGTGATATTGAATATGAGCAATATGGACATAGGAACTATTCCCGTTGGTCTCTTCACAGGGCTGGTCAATTTGAAAGTTTTAGACTTGGCTGTAAATAGAATAACGGTTGTATTTCCCGGGGCACTTTCTAAGTTCGTTGAGTTAGCTGTGTTGAATATAACGAACAACACCCTGGAGAACATAGAAACTGACTCTTTTGTTGGATTGGGTGTGGATCTGCTTCTAACAGACGATCATCGTTTCTGTTGCTATGTTGATCACAATATTGTTGAAAATTGTTATCCGGAGAGGAGCTTCACCTCCTCATGTGACCATCTCCTGGCCAGTCACACTCACAAGGCGCTCGTATGGATCATAGGCGTATCCGCTTTCGTAGGGAATATAGTAGTTATTGTCCGGCGATTACGACAAGGTCTGGCTAAAGTACCGTCTATTTTGATTTTTAATTTGAGTGTATCTGATATGCTGATGGGAATCGTCCTCCTCATAATTGCCAGTGCTGACTTGGTGTATTTGGGAGACTATGCCCTCGAAGATCCTACCTGGCGTGACAGCCTTCTATGTCAGGTGGCTGGTGTTCTATCGACGGTGTCCAATGGAATGTCAATGATGATGATTGTATTCATAGCTGTAGATAGGGCAATGATGGTGATTTCTACGTTTGGAACAGTACGAAATAATCGCAGACGCTCTATAATTGCTATTGTCGTTGGTTGGTTTACAATCATATGCTGGTCTCTTCTTCCTTTCTTGCTTAACGATCTTAGGAATTTTTACGGTAGAACAGCGATCTGTGCACCCTTCATATTCAGAGATCTTAACGGTCCAGCTTTGTACTATGCCATGACTTTTTTTGTTGTTCCCAACTGTCTGGCCCTGATTGTTGTCACAGTTTCTTATGTCGCCATTTACTTTAGCGTGAAAAGAAGCGGCGAAGCCTCCGGGAGAAAAGACAAATATGAAGTGGACTTGGCCAAGAAGTTTGGTCTTATAATATTCACAGATTTTTTTACTTGGTTACCGGTATTGTTGTCGGTAATAGCATTTCAGGTCAACTCTCCACTCAGTCGTGATGAATCGAGTGCGGTAGCTCTCATTATCTTGCCACTAAACTCCGCTCTGAATCCATATTTATATCCATTCAAGCGTTCGAAAGACAAAAAAAGAAACGACTAGAATGAAGTCTCCCATAGGCCTACATCAGGGGTTGTCGATTCAAAAGTTCGCAAAGGAATTCGACATTTTCATTGGCCAATAAAAGAAATTGAATTTCTGTACAGGTCCAATGAATTCAGATTACTGCTTACGCTTCGTTAAGTTTTATTTACAAATGGTTTTGGCTGTCAATATGAAGAAACCCAATTTCCCAGTTGTTTTGTGCGTTCAAATGACGGAGACATACTCAATGTTTTTTCTGAGCAAAGAAGTACTTGTCTTCTCACAAAGTAGACTGGGATGTCATCAGGTACACCGTCTTCATTACTCCAAGTCAATTTCTACGTTTGGAAATTGGCTGGTCAAATGAAGATGGAGGTAATCGTGTTTGCTAATAATAACTCCGCTCGGAGTCAAAGGCAATGCTAATCTTAATAACTTATGTTCTATGGATCTCTTCAATTTATCAGTGAATAATAGGATCTTACAGTCTCCAACTGAAGATCATCCCCAGTGACCTCATCTCATGGATATTTATTGTTCCATTTGTCGAGCAATATATGACTCTACCCACTGAGGCGGGGTCCGAGAAGTAAATTTCTTTGTATTTTTTTGCTGATGCTTGAACATGGAGGAATATTTATAACAAGTGACACCTGTCATATTTTCTAATAAGTTTGTCAAAACACTCTTTAAGATAAGCATGACGTTCCATTCCTCACATAGTAAGATAAATTGACGCATATTTATCATAGTTCTAACATCAATGAAATATTTATCGCAGAAAGTAGTTAAATAACAATCGAAAAGTACACACGACGGTACACAGCGGGCCACTCGTCAGCGCACACAGTCACTGCATTGTTCCAGATTTATATCCAGAAAACCACATTAACACTCTCTTGTCGTGTAAGGGAACCTGTTGTGCCTCAATGGCTGGAATGGTTTCCTGTTGTAGCATCGAAGACTTAGTTGATCATAGTGATTTGTGATCGGTGACCCTCTCTAAGAAAATATCGGTGATTGGTAGAGGCGCAGCTTAATACGAGCCCGTATGTTCCATCTAACGACATATATATGGGAAGCGTGATAGGATATTGATATATAAGATGGAGGCAATGTTTGTAATTGGTAGAGGGATATGTAAATCACTATGGAGACGCCTATATAGTAAAGCCATTTAAAAAACTAATTCAATATCCAGTTATTTTCCGAAAAATACTTTTTGAGGAAGCAAATTACTAACGTCCAAGATTGTATTGATAAACTTTCATGTATCAGAAATCTTTTTAATTATCTCTGTATAAAAGACCATACTCTTTGCCAATGTTACATGTATTGGTTTTATTTGAATAGGATGACCTCATATTCTATTGGTGTTATCGCGGACAAAGGTTAATAAAGCTGTTTAGTCAACAAAGGTGTGTTCGGTGAGATTCGGTAATATTGCTGGGCATGGGAAACTAGTAAGTAGGTAAGTCAACACACGCCTTTTAGGACCCTATGTTTTAGGACGTCGATGAACTAGGGCGTCACTCTATGCTATATGATTACTTATTATGACGTTCACATAACCATAAGAAATGGTGATCATTTTGTAAATTCAAACATCCTGTTCCTAATTATATCGCTAATCGGAATTGAGAGTTTTTAGAACAGGATATTGTTAGTAGTCTAGGTATTGTAGATGTTTCAATTTAAAATATGAAAACAGTATCTGTACAAATAAGAACATTTCATCCTTGTCTTACGAGTGTATTGTACAGCTGAATGTTATACTTTGTTAATAGCGGCTCCGCCAAAATAGCTTAAAGGAAAACCTCAATGAAAAATCGAAATGACAACAAGAAGTTATCTTTCATCTCAATATTTTGACTTTGATTTTATCACAGTATTTCTACTGATTGCCGAGATGCAAATCCTACTGGTGTGCATGCGAAGTTTAGTTATTTCACCGGTGACCTAGAGAGAATTAGACAGATAATAGATATTTGTTGTGATAATACTCTGGATAAATCTTTTGGATTCCATTACAACTGCTCTGGACAGTGTCACGTCTGGGACATGGTTACCATCAGTTCCAGTGTCACGTCTGGGACATGGTTACCATCAGTTCCAGTGTCACGTCTGGGACATGGTTACCATCAGTTCCAGTGTCACGTCTGGGACATGGTTACCATCAGTTCCAGTGTCACGTCTGGGACATGGTTACCATCAGTTCCAGTGTCACGTCTGGGACATGGTTACCATCAGTTCCAGTGTCACGTCTGGGACATGGTTACCATCAGTTCCAGTGTCACGTCTGGGACATGGTTACCATCAGTTCCAGTGTCACGTCTGGGACATGGTTACCATCAGTTCCAGTGTCACGTCTGGACATGGTTACCATCAGTTCCAGTGTCACGTCTGGGACATGGTTACCATCAGTTCCAGTGTCACGTCTGGGACATGGTTACCATCAGTTCCAGTGTCACGTCTGGGACATGGTTACCATCAGTTCCAGTGTCACGTCTGGGACATGGTTACCATCAGTTCCAGTGTCACGTCTGGGACATGGTTACCATCAGTTCCAGTGTCACGTCTGGGACATGGTTACCATCAGTTCCAGTGTCACGTCTGGGACATGGTTACCATCAGTTCCAGTGTCACGTCTGGGACATGGTTACCATCAGTTCCAGTGTCACGTCTGACATGGTTACCATCAGTTCCAGTGTCACGTCTGACATGGTTACCATCAGTTCCAGTGTCACGTCTGACATGGTTACCATCAGTTTCAGTGTCACGTCTCGGACATGGTTACCATCAGTTCCAGTGTCACGTCTGGGACATGGTTACCATCAGTTCCAGTGTCACGTCTGGGACATGGTTACCATCAGTTCCAGTGTCACGTCTGGGACATGGTTACCATCAGTTCCAGTGTCACGTCTGGGACATGGTTACCATCAGTTCCAGTGTCACGTCTGGGACATGGTTACCATCAGTTCCAGTGTCACGTCTGGGACATGGTTACCATCAGTTCCAGTGTCACGTCTGGGACATGGTTACCATCAGTTCCAGTGTCACGTCTGGGACATGGTTACCATCAGTTCCAGTGTCACGTCTCGGACATGGTTACCATCAGTTCCAGTGTCACGTCTGGGACATGGTTACCATCAGTTCCAGTGTCACGTCTCGGACATGGTTACCATCAGTTCCAGACATGGTTACCATCACGTCACGTCTGGGACATGGTTACCATCAGTTCCAGTGTCACGTCTGGGACATGGTTACCATCAGTTCCAGTGTCACGTCTGGGACATGGTTACCATCAGTTCCAGTGTCACGTCTCGGACATGGTTACCATCAGTTCCAGTGTCACGTCTGGGACATGGTTACCATCAGTTCCAGTGTCATGTCTCGGACATGGTTACCATCAGTTCCAGTGTCACGTCTCGGACATGGTTACCATCAGTTCCAGTGTCACGTCTGGGACATGGTTACCATCAGTTCCAGTGTCACGTCTGGGACATGGTTACAAACAGTTCCAGTGTCACGTCTCGGACATGGTTACCATCAGTTCCAGTGTCACGTCTCGGACATGGTTACCATCAGTTCCAGTGTCACGTCTGGGACATGGTTACCATCAGTTCCAGTGTCACGTCTCGGACATGGTTACCATCAGTTCCAGTGTCACGTCTCGGACATGGTTACCATCAGTTCCAGTGTCACGTCTCGGACATGGTTACCATCAGTTCCAGTGTCACGTCTAGGACATGGTTACCATCAGTTCCAGTTAGTGCATATAATCAGTAGTACTCAGTAGTGATAACTACAAAGAAAAATCCAATAAAGCCTCTGAAATCATGTCTGACAAGCACGAGAATTCCCACAAACTTTCAAATTTTTCACAAAATTTCATATTGCTATAAACTAACAATAACCGGTATACTTTGGATTTCAAAGAGATGGTAAATGTTTTGGTATTTAATCATGGATTTAACTCCTTAACTTTAATTCATTAGAAGACATTCTTTCGCTCACAGATTTCAGACTTCAAACTCTACGATCTCTGCAACAATTCAAAATATTTACATCTTTAGTCAATATTTTTTAGCACGTTGTTATCAAAAACAAATTAATTTCGACCGTTGCGGCTCCCCTTTAACTTTGTACATGTACACTTTGAGATGGGCGTAATATCTGGGTTTGTAAAGTTAGTTTTCTTATCAAAATAATGTCTAGTAATATCAAGGTATTGAATATTGGGACCGAAATCTTTGATCATTTTACACGGTAAACGGATTGGAAAATTTGCTTAACATATTTTCAGCTGAATAATTGACATACCTTCATTGACTGTTCGGTAGTATTATGGTGCCGATGTTAAGATAAAGAATGTCCGCTTGGAAAAAATATCTGGCTCCAATCTAATACGGCAACCTAAATGACATAATTTTTGTCCCGATTTAAAACTCCGGTAAGTTATATTGTCTTAAAAGAGAAACACATGAAAATGTACCTTGTTTCCTGTGACATTCTTTCTCTTCGCGGCTGAATTATTTAATTCAATGCAGTTCACTGTATTGTTGCTTTAATCCTTAACATACAACAGCTTAGATACAATTGACAACGAATGACTTCAAGTATAGAATATCTATGTCTTGTGTTCGTTGATCAAATTCCAATAACGTAATCAGTGTGAATCATGTATTTCGCGTTGTATATCAGTGAGTTTGAAGGCGTTAGTCTATCAGATTTCTGTAAGATCGAACATTAACTGATTACAGTAATCATATACATGTACTTAAATTTGATGTGTTTTCAGATTTAATGTGGATTCATAATAAACCGTTGGTTTTGAAGCAATATCTTCTGTCTTGTCTTTTGGTTAAGTTTATCCGTAGGCCTAACATCAACGTGGGTTTATCCGTACACTCAAGCGTCGATACTTCATGTAAGGATCCATTGTCATGTGAAGATCTATTGTCATGTAAGGATCTATTGTGCAGACTTTCATACAATTTAGGGTCGGTACTTCATGTAAGGGTCTATTGTCATGTATAGATCTATTCCCATGTACGGATCTATTATGCAGACCTTCATTCAATGTAGGGTCGGCACTTCATGTGAGGATCTATTGTCATGTAAGGATCTATGGTCATGTGAGGATCTATTGTGCAGACCTTCATACAATGTAGGATCGGTACTTCATGTAAGTACCTATTGTCATGTAAGCATCTATTGTCATGATATGATTCATTGTCCAGGCATGAATACAACTGAAAAGCCCGTACACAGAAAAAAAATCTTTAAAAGTTAAGGAAAATTACCTGACCATACACCAGCGGAATATTCCTTAAAATTCACTAAGAAATATTCCGTAGCATGTTTTGGAATTTCCTTAACATGATAAGGAATATTCCTTAGTTATGCTGAGGAATATTTCGCTGGTGTAATAGTCGGGGAATATTCCTTAAAATTTTTGAGGACTTTTTTTTCTGTGTAGTCTAGACCGATTTTCATGAAATGACCCATTGTCCAGGCATTTATACAGATAAAAAGACCGTAGTCCAGATCTATTGTCATGAAATGATCCATTGTCCAGGCATTTATACAGATAAAAAGACCGTAGTCTAGACCTATTGTTGTCCTCCAAATTGAGTATCATATCATTTGTTTCGTGAGGCTTACATGAAGTATGGATCCAATTGTTGCGACAAGTTGCCACAGAGAGAATTGCAAGAAAATGAGGTACCGGTACATTGGCTAATACGCGACACTACTTGAATGTTCACTTTGGTTAAACAAGAGTATTAGCCAAACACATGTTTATTACATTTTGAATTATTCAGTAACCCAGTATCATGCATTTGTCACCGTACTTTAACCCTTCACGACTGAATATCCGTTAGTCGTTAGTCATCTGTCCTCTTATTACTGAGCGCCAAGCAAAAAAGATGCAAGTTCTATATTTGAAGTATTTGGTATGACACGACCCAGGATCGAGCCTGGGACCTGCCGCTTGAGAGGCGAGCGCTATACCACAAGGCCACCGCAGTGCGGTTATGGGTGACCGGGTGAGTGAGATAGAGCGATAGATAGATTGACAGACAGACATACAGAGATAGAGAGACTGAGAATTGAATCGATGGGTGGTATATCAACAAATAGCACCCTGGTGAGAATGTGCTTTTGATGCTCGGATCTGACCAATGTCGAAACAATACTACTTCTTCGGATATCGATATATATATCAAAGGCCTTTACCACCCACTCTGCCCATATCCACTGGGTAATCACCGGCCCAGGCAAAGCTATATCAAGATTTGATTTGACTGGTTTCGCGCAGATGAATTAGGGTGCACACCAGCCTATAAAATTCAGCCACACTTTTATATATATTTTTTTTATATGACTAAAGTCTGTCCATTTTAATTAGTCGCCTACTTTGGAGCTTTTCAAAAATCAATAGTTAGCTCTACCCATACCCACAGTGCTCGGGTTAAACAGCAACCCAGGCAAATGTATATCGAAATTTGATTTGATTGGTTTCGAGCAGACGGCTATGTGGAGTACCAGATAAGTGATATTTTCGTCCGATTTCTTCAATGTGTTTACTGTTCTGCATGGAAAAGTGAGTAAAACCAGAAGTGGATAAAAACAAAGTTTTTATGGACTTCTGGTAAAACCTATTTTATTTCATATCAGATTACTATTAGAAGAAAAAACATAAACGCATTTCCTGGACGAAAATCGCAGAAAAAATGCCATTTTTGAAAATCACTTCACTGTGACGTCATTATGGCGGCCATCTTGGATTCTTTTTACGTTTTCAAGTAGAGCGTGAAAAACAAACTGAACTCTACAAAATCACCGGCATTACTCGTTGATATTGAAAATAACTATGAAATTCTCTCCATATAAAACTCCGCTATAGTCGTTTCATGTACCCAAACTCAGTCCCACACGATGACGTCATAATATATTCATCTTCAAGGGGAAAAAGGTCACACAGGTCAATTTGGTACACAGATTCCTCTTGGGGTTTACATGTAGTTGTGCAAGATATCTTTACTGGTCCGATTCGAAAATCCAATATGGCCACCAGGCAGCCATCTTGGATTTCCCCATGAAAATTTGTTATCGCGATTTCTCAGGAACTACTGCATGGATCTTTCTCAAATTTGGCACACATATTCCCCTTGGGGTCTAGTTGTGCAGCATATCTTTTCTGGCCCGATTCGAAAATCCAATATGGGCACCAGGCCGCCATCTTGGAGTTCCCCATGAAACTTTGTTATCGCGATTTCTCAGGAACTACTTCATGGATCTTTCTCAAATTTGGTACACAGGTTCCCCTTGGGGTTTAGTTGTGCAAGAGACCTTTATCGGTCTTATTCGAAAATCCAATATGGCCGCCAGGCGGCCATCTTGAATTTCCCCATGAAATTTTGCTATCATGAATTCTCAGGGATCTTTCCCAAAGTTGACACACAGGTTCCTCTTGAGAGCTAGTTGTGCAAGATACCTTTCCTGGGCCGATTTGAAAATCCAATATGGCCATCGGGCTGCCATCTTGGATTTCCCCATGAAATTTTGTTATCGCGATTTCTTAGGAACTGCTTCATGGATCTTTCTCAAATTTGGGACACAGGTTCCCCTTGGGCTTTAGTTGTGCAAGAGACCTTTATCGGTCCAATTCAGGAATCCAATATGGCCGCCAGGCGGCCATCTTGAATTTCCCCATGAAATTTTGTTATCATGAATTCACAGGGAATTACTGCATGGATCTTTCCCAAATTTGGCACACATGTTCCTCTTGGGAGCTAGTTGTGCAAGATACCTTTCCTGGGTCGATTTAAAAATCCAATATGGCCATCGGGCTGCCATCTTGGATTTCCCCATGAAACTTCGTTATCGCGATTTCTCAGGAACCACTGCATGGATCTTTCTCAAATTTGGTACACATGTTCCCCTTGGGGTCTAGTTGTGCAAGATACATTTTCTGGTCCGATTCGAAAATCCAAGATGGCTGCCTGGTGCCCGTATTGGATTTCCCCATGAAACTTTGTTATCGCGATTTCTCAGGAACTACGGCATGGATCTTTCTCAAATTTTGTGCACAGGTTCCTCTTGGGGTCTAGTTGTGCAAGATACCTTATCTGGTCCGATTCGACACTTCCAATATGGCCATCAAGCGGCCGTCTTTGATTTTTCCATGAAAATTTATCATGATTTCTCAGGAAGTGCTGCATGGATCTTTCTCAAATTGGGCACACAGGTTGCCCTTGGTATATAGTTGTCCAGAATACCTTTTTCGGTCCAATTCGGAAATCCAATATGGCCGCCAGGCAGCCATCTTGAATTTCCTTATGAAATTTTATTGCTATGAATTCTCAGGGAATTACTCCATGGATCTTTCTCAAATTTGGTACACTGGTTCCCCTTGGGTTCCAGTTGTGCAACATACCTTTTTTGTTCCGTTTCGAGAATCCAATATGGCCGCATTTTGAATTTACCCATGGCACTTCCTCTTGGGGTCTAGTTGTGCAAGATACCGTATCTGGTCCGATTCGACACTTCCAATATGGCCATCAGGCGGCCGTCTTTGATTTTTCCATGAAAATTTGTTATCATGATTTCTCAGGAAGTGCTGCATGGATCTTTCTCAAATTGGGCACACAGGTTGCGCTTTGTGACTAGTTGTTCAGAATACCTTTTTTGTTCCGTTTCGAAAATCCAATATGGCCGCATTTTGAATTTACCCATGGCACTCTATCGTGAAATCTCAGGTAATTACTGCAGAATCTGCATATTTGGTACAGAGGTTCCCCTTGTGGTCTAGTTGTGCAAACCGCAATGCGGTGGTCTAATGGTTAGAGCGTCGGCCTCGTGAGCGGTAGGTACTGGGTTCGATCGCAGGCCGGGTCATACCCAAGACTTGAAAAATGGAACTTGTTGCTCCCTCGCTTGCGCTCAGCATTAAGAGGATAGAACAAAGACTGGTTCGCTCGGTGTCAGTATAATGTGACTGAGTGGGGTGTCATGTCTGCCTACGGCATGATATTTCAGTGGGACACCACTATAAAATGGCAGCATTAGATCTGCTCTGTTACAAGTAGGTACCCCTGCCCCTCCCCATCCCCTCCCTTCCCTTCCCCGTCGTGATATAGCTGAAAAAATGTTGAAAGCGACGTTAAACCCTATTCACTCACTCACTCACGCTAGTTGTGAAAGATGCCTTTCCTGGCCCGATTCAAAAATCCTGTATGGCCACCCGGCGGCCATCTTGGATTTACCCATGAAACTTTGTTATCGAGATTTCTTAGGAAGTACTGCATGGATCTTTCTCAAATTTGGTACACAGGTTCCCCTTGGGGTCTAGTTGTGCAAGATATCTTTTTCGGTCCGATACGAAAATCCAATATGGCCACCAGGCAGCCATCTTGGATTTCCCCATGATAATTTGTTATCGCGATTTCTCAGGAACTACTGCATGGATCTTTCTCAAATTTGGCACACAGGTTTCCCTTGGGGTCTAGTGTCGCAACATATCTTTTCTGGCCCGATTCGGAAATCCAATATGGCCACCAGGCCCCCATCTTGGATTTCCCCATGAAACTTTGTTATTGAGATTTCTCAGGAACCACTGCATGGATCTTTCTCAAATTTGTTACACAGGTTCCCCTTGGGGTCTAGTTGTGCAAGATACCTTTTCTGGTCCGATTCGAAAATCCCAGATGGCTGCCTGGTGGCCATATTGGATTTCCCCATGAAACTTTGTTATCGCGATTTCTCAGGAACTACGGCATGGATCTTTCTCAAATTTTGTACACAGGTTCCTCTTGGGGTCTAGGTGTGCAAGATACCTTATCTGGTCCGATTCGACACTTCCAATATGGCCATCAGGCGGCCGACTTTGATTTTTCCATGAAAATTTTGTTATCATGATTTCTCTGAAAGTGCTGCATGGATCTTTCTCAAATTGGGCACACAGGTTCCCCTTGGTATCTAGTTGTTCAGAATACCTTTTTCGGTCCAATTCGGAATCCAATATGGCCGCCAGGCAGCCATCTTGAATTTCCCCATGAAATTTTGTTGCTATGAATTCTCAGGGAATTACTGCATGGATCTTTCTCAAATTTGGTACACTGGTTCCCCTTGGGTTCCAGTTGTGCAACATATCTTTTCTGGCCCGATTCGAAAATCCAATATGGCCACCAGGCCGCCATCTTGGATTTCCCCATGAAACTTTGTTATCGCGATTTCTCAGGAACTGTTTCATGGATCTTTCTCAAATTTGGTACACAGGTTCCCCTTGGGGTTTAGTTGTGCAAGAGGCCTTTATCGGTCCAATTCAAAAATCCAATATAGCCGCCAGGCGGCCATCTTGAATTTTCCCATGAAATTTTTTTATCATGAATTGTCAGGGAATTACTGCATGGATCTTTCCCAAATTTGGCACACATGTTCCTCTTGGGAGCTAGTTGTGCAAGATACCTTTCCTGGGTCGATTTGAAAATCCAATATGGCCATCGGGCTGCCATCTTGGATTTCCCCATGAAACTTTGTTATCGCGATTTCTCAGGAACCACTGCATGGATCTTTCTCAAATTTGGTACTCAGGTTCCCCTTGGGGTCTAGTTGTGCAAGATACCTTTTCTGGTCCGATTCGAGATTTCCAATATTTTGGCCAACAGGCCGCCATCTTGGGTTTTTCCATGAAACTTTGTTATCTCAGGGAATTACTGCATGGATCTGTCTCAAATTTGGCACACAGGTTCCCCTTGGGATCTGGTTGTGCAAGATACCCTTTCTGGTCCGACTTGAAAATCCAATATGGCCATCAACCGGCCATCTTGGATTTCCACATGAAACTTTGTTATCGCGATTACTCAGGAACTACTCGACGGATCTTTCTCAAATTTTGTACACAGGTTTGGCTTGGGATCTACTTGTACAAGATAGCTTTTCTGGTCCGATTCGGCGTTTCCAATATGGCCACCGGCCGCCATCTTGAATTTTTCCATGAAACTTTATCATGAATTCTCAGAGAATTACTGCATGGATCTTTCTCAAATTTGGCACACAGGTTCACCTTGGAATCTAGTTGTGCAAGATACCTTTTCTGGTCCGATTTGAAGATCCAATATGGCCATCAGGTGACCATCTTGGGTTTCCCCATGAAACTTTGTTATCGTGATTTCTCAGGAACTACTTCATGGATCCTTCTTAAATTTTGTACACAGGTTCCACCTGGGGTCTAGTTGTGCAAGATGCCTTTTCTGGTCTGATTCGAATATCCAATATGGCCATCAGGCGGCCATATTGGATTTCCCCATGAAACTTTATCGCGATTTCTCAGGAACTACGGCATGGATCTTTCTCAAATTTTGTACACAGGTTCCTTCTGGGATCTAGTTGTGCAATATATATTATCTGGTCCGATTCGACACTTTCAATATGGCCATCAGGCGGCCGTCTTCGATTTTTCCATGAAAATTTGTTATCATGATTTCTCAGGAAGTGCTGCATGGATCTTTCTCAAATTGGGCACACAGGTTCCCCTTGGTATCTAGTTATTCAGAATACCTTTTTCGGTCCAATTCGGAAATCCAATATGGCCGCCAGGCAGCCATCTTGAATTTCCCCATGAAATTTTGATGCTATGGATTCTCAGGGAATTACTGCATGGATCTTTCTCAAATTTGGTACACTGGTTCCCCTTGGGTTCCAGTTGTGCAACATACTTTTTTTGTTTCGTTTCGAGAATCCAATATGGCCGCATTTTGAATTTACCCATGGCACTTTATCGTGAAATCTCAGGAAATTACTGCAGAATCGGCATATTTGGTTCCCCTTGTGGTCTAGTTGTGCAAGATGCCTTTCCTGGTCCGATTCGAAAATGCAGTATGGCCACCAGGCGGCCATCTTCGATTTCCCCATGAAACTTTGTTATCGAGATTTCTCAGGAAGTACTGCATGGATCTTTCTCAAATTTGGTACACAGGTTCCCCTTGGGGTCTAGTTGTGCAAGATATCTTTTTCGGTCCGATTCGGAAATCCAAGTTATGCTTCAAATTAATACGGTATTCCCGAGTTGTGACGTTGCATCACAAGAGTCGGCGAATCAAACTGTGGGGCATATTTTATATATTGAGTATAGCGAATATCCATACCTTGACCTTCTATATCAAGGAGTTCAAATGATTCCGAATTAAAATGTATTTCTTCAAATTTTAAATCAGTTTACTTTAGTCCATGCCGTTGCAAGTGAACTGCCCCACCATTTCGTCTGCCGACGGGTCAGCTACACGAAGGGACGTCACTCCTGTGACGCAACGTCACAGCTCGACAAGTGTAGACTACATATTTACTTCGTGTTTCGATCCAAGAGAGATAATCAGGATTCAGACACTTTCAAAGTTTCAACATTACTGCTCGGACCGGATCTCGTCAGTATTAAGCTGTGTACCATCTTACTATTTTCGAGCATGGTATCTTGAAAGAGATATCTCAAACTAGCCCAGTAAACAGAATACTAATTCGTTCCTAAGCCCAGCTGGTCCATGTGTGAAAGTTTGTCAGTTACTTGCCGAAGGGCGGTGGTTCTCTCCGGGTACTCCGGCTTCCTCCACCAACCAAACTGACTGTCACCATATGAGTGAAACAAACTTGAGTGTGACATTAAGCCAAATTCCCTCCCTCCCTCATTCGTTCCTAATTATAAAATCTTAGGTATGTTTCATAGCTCATGCCAAAGTGTCAAAGAGATTTGTCTTCGCTTCCAGTACCCAATGATGACAAGTGCAAAAACAAAACAAAAAACAAAAACAAAAATACTATAAAACGAAGACGAAGGATCCTCCGGACATTCACTTTCAGACTAACTTTGCTCATTTCACTTGTACTATAACAACCGACATAACTACAGTTTCTAGAAACTTATAAAGATAATATCTTGGTGATTTCCAGTGCCATTTTTTCGATCTTTTTCGCTCAAATTCGAAATTCTGCAAACAAAATTACAAATCAATCGTTTGTTCTTAGTTTTGGACAAAACAATCCTCTTATCATTAGCATAAAATTATCGGACAATGGTGGGCACCAAGATCCTTCAGGATCTCTCGTTAACCTTTGCCAGCGTTATTGCGAATATATCATGACATCAACAGGTGATACTGAGTCTAGGTACACGAAACAACTATAGTGGAGAGAATTACAAAGTTATTTCTGACGAGATTTATTATCAATAGGCTATCACGGAGTATAATGACAGTCATTTTGTAGAGTTCCACTTGTTATACACGCTGCAAAAAAAGAGAGAAAATGTATGCAGAGCAGATTATTGATTTTTGACAAACTTAAAAGTGGGATGATACTCCGCGGATAACTAGAGGAACTAGAGACATGGGATTTCACACGAGATGCCCGGACCAAAGCTTTCGTGATAGAGTAGCGTGGAGAGCGGAGTTGTGTTGCGTGTTCGCAACCGGAAGTGAAACGCTACCACTATGAATCTTCATCACGCCTTCACCTCTCGATCACTCTTTTCCTCTACCATAAATGTAAACTAACATTTGAGTGACTGAGTGTCAAGTGGCTGGGAAACAGATTAACATTGAAATGACTGGGGAGGAAAACTAAGCGATTGAACCTCAGGGTCAAACTTCAAGGAGATCGAAAGTGACCTCTGTAAAGTAAATTAACATTGAAGTGACGTAGTGAAGGTATGATTGACCTTGGTCTGTTAGACCGAATGGTATACGCTCCGTGTGTCACTAAAAATGCCACTAATCCTGCATATTGAAAGCTCGAGAATCGTTAATCTACTTACAGAGTTATCTCCCCCTGTTGTATAATGGGCTTCACAGACGTTTAACCTCAACTCGGGTGTATAACCCCAACTCGGGTGTATTCCCCCAACTCGGGTGTATAACCCCAACTCGGATATAAGGTAAGGAAGTATTGTAAGACTACCTGGGTTCGTGGGTAGCGAGTACCGATGTTGACAGGCGGGTCTATTAATGGGGCCCGCCTCCGAACCTTATCCCCGTCCAGCTTAGTTTCATTGGTTCATTTTTGAAGGCGAGGCTACTCTAGTTACAAAAAAGATACGAAGTGATTGGTTGTTTTCTAGCTGGCTAACTGATCCGTTTTTTCGCTGGCTGATTGTTTCGTTGCATCGAGCGGTATAGCGCCACGTGTGTCGCACGTGACCGAACGTGACCTGTAGAAGTAAATTAACATGAAAGTGAATGGGGAGTCAAACCGCGCTGGTTGGCCTCTAGCACTGAATGAGTGAGTAAGGGGAGGTATCCTCTGAAATAAATTAGCATTGAAGTGAATTGGAGCAAAACTTGCAGTACCGACTTCGAAAAGTTAAAGATATGTACCCGTTATTCTTATTCTCTACTAACCCCCAGTGGCCACTCACCCCCTCATCCCTGCAAAACGCCCCCACCATGTCCAGCTTAAGCCATACCAAACCCTCTCCCTCCTGTCTGGGTTAACCCTACCTGGCCTGGGGGGGTCAACCCCCCTCTCGTTTGTTGTTTTTTCTTCTATCTCCGGAACGACAAAAAATTGAGAGCTGAAACACCGGGACTTTATAGATTATCATACTGGGGTCATTTTGTAGCCTATTTCCATGACCCCCCCGAACGGATGATCATGGGTAAATTCAAAATGGCGGCCATGTGTGGTACCAGAAAAGTGATATTTTCGTCCTATTTCTCTCAAATGTTTGCTTTTCCGTATAGAAAAGCGGGTAAAACCTATTTTATTTCATATCAGAGTATTTTTACTAATTTACCATGCAGTTTTTCAGAAGAAAAAAAACAAAAAATAAAAAATCGAAAATTCTGACCGAGAAATCGTCCAAAAACACTCTTTTTGAAAATGACGTCACAGTGATGTCATTATGGCGGCCATCTCGGATTATTTTACATTTTCTTATAGAGCTTGACCCTAAGATATAGTGTGGTTAGTTTCAGCCCTCTAGCCTTAGCGATAGCGAAAATATAGAGGGGGGGGGGCACTTTCCGCCCCTCCCCAGGCCGCGGTACACCCCAAATCGCCCAGGCCAGATAAGGTTAAAGCAAGGTCGCATCTCCCCATCTTTTTCAGACTAAAGTTACGTATACGAAGTCGTATATAATTTCGTTGCGGCGCAACGATTCTTGTTTCAGAAACACGATGGCTATTTCTCGTTAAAAGAGAAAGTGTCACGATGTGTTGTTATGTTTTGTATGGCTCAAGGAGGAGTGAGGAATGTCAGTTTAACACTGACAGTTTCACGAGGTCTAAACCTGAGGGGAGGGGGGGGGGAGTGTCTTACCTCCCCACACCCGGGGTTGGGCGGCATTATACCATACTTTCTGCTCCATCCGGAACCACAAACAGTTGTTGACAGCTGACACTGTTGTTTGTAGCGACTTTGTAGTTTATCGTATATTGAGGTCATTTTGAGCCTAATTGCATAACATCTCGAGAGGATCATGGGTAAATTCAAAATGGCGGCCATTTTGGCTACTAGAAAAGTGATGTATACATTATACTTCCTTCAAAATTCCTGCTTTTCTGCCAGGAAATGTGGACAAAAGTTGTTTTTGTTTCAGATCAGATCATTAATTACTAACTTATTAAAAAAACCACCAATAAAAAAAATCGACCCCCCTCCTTTGGCCTGGACATGTCTGAAATCGCCCAGATCATATTGTGTTAAACTTGTTTATTTGAATGAAACTGTTTTGACACTTTCCTCAATTGACAGACACACCTCATATTTAAGCCCACGTACAATATACCGACACGAACATGCGAGGGAACGACTCATGCATTTTTTATAGGAAATCTACAGGGATGACATTAAAACAAATTGATTTTGTTACAACACCTACGTGGTCACCTGTGCCATCCCTGTGCGAGGTAATATTTGTTTCCTTTACTGTTGGGAATTCACCTCCCATAGTACGACGGAAAGTTGGATGGTTGTCTATTTCAGTATAAAGTCAATTGTAAATGATTCCACATTTGTAAACAGAGTAAACCTTCCAAACAAAAAGGCTGCACCTTGGGGGTTGTCGATAGCGGCTATCAATCGTAGCCACAAGAGATTAGAAACTCCCCCAGTAAAGATGCATGTATTGGCGATATTATTATTAATAGAATGAAGTTTCTGCAAATGATTATATTAAAAGAGTAAAAGTTCGGACAATAGATTTTAGCTGTTCTGAATTGCCCATAGTTTGTATCTTGTACCGCCACGGTAACGAGACTTCTCTTACTTTCCTGTAAGCATATAGATAACATAATCTCCTCTATCATAATTTATTAACGTTTATGTGAATTTAATTGGTATCTTATGTTTAATTTCAACCCTGTGGATCTATTAACATTCAGATGTTAATCAGTTATTTTCACTGCTAGTTGAAACATTTGTACCCATGTGGTAATCTGTTGACCCCGACAATATTTACACTCGCACATTGAAAATCTCCACCTGCAGAAATAATTTCCACATGAGTGAGAAATGTCTTAGTCACAAAAAAAAACTCGAGGTTTCGCTTTGACCCTTCAGTTGCCGCTCTGGCATGAAGCCTATGCTGGTTGTTACCTGCGGCACGCAGGTCTACGGGAGGCTCGCGTTGTTGTTGTTGTTGTTCTTGTTGTTCTTCTTCTTGTGACTTTTTGAAATACGCATGCGCTAAGAGAGTGTGATCTCTGCCACACTTTCCTTTTCAATCTCACATGACAACACTGTCTTCAGGCACGTTTGAATTCATTTGCAACTATATTCGGTGGAATTAATTATTGCTTCGTTGATTTCCGTTCAGATTTCAATTCTCTTACGTCAGTCGCTTAAAGTCTGTCGGTCGTCACATCAGTCACTGTCTTCAGATATTACCATTTTCATTGAACAGTATGCACATGTATATACAATTTAAGATCCTTGGATTTCTTATATACCAAGAAAGATGAGCCGCAACCTTGTCAGTGGTTCAGCTAATTTGCATACAGTCACAGGCGACTGTCTTAGAAAGTAGAAAAATAAGTTCACTACTTCTAGTAATCATTTTATCTACCCAATCTAGATAAAACACAAATTGGTGAAGAAGCATAACAAGTAACGCATTATCATTATGATTAACATTGAATAATACCTGGTATCAAATTATAGATCATGAATCATAAAAACAAACGCAACAATTACGTTTCAGAAGTAAACGGAACAACTCAGCAACTTTCACCGAATAAAGATGTTTAACTTTACCCCCAAGCAATTCGCATATATGGAAATATGTTTTGAAAGGAATAATAACTTAACCCTCTGTGGGAATCGAAACAATGATCCTTCAATCCCTGGACTTGCACTTAATGTCTTAGCTATACCGACTCGTTGATAATACTCAAAACTGACTTTATGCGCAAATGACTTTATAATAAATGACTATGTAGTATTTAATGAGTCAGGCAACCCTATGCGCGAACAATACAGTTGTGTAGTTATATTGTGTACTTTCGGTACATAGCTATTTCGAATGATCCTCTTTCGGAACACAGTCTCTCTATCCTCATTCTCGCAAGCCAGGGCTTTGCTTCGCTGGTATTGATGTTCTCGTCCTCTTCCGCACTCATAATCCCTTTAGAATTGCATTAATCACTTCCGTAAAATCAATTCTTATGTGTATCAGCAGACAATGGGCAGAAACATGTTGCATTTGACATCATTCTCTCAAGGCAGAGCCCATTTATGCTAGAACTTACTGGTTCTACACTTCACAATTTACGTTACTTTGTCAATCAGTTTTACGAATGAAATTACGTCATATATTAGCAGATACTGACCATAAAAGCGATCTATTTGACCTCGTTGTCAAAAGCTAGGACCTTGATTTCCTTGAGTGTTTTTAAAATTTATTTTGATACTTAGATACCATTCATATTGACTTGGAAGTCGTTTTCGCGAATGCAATAATTTGATGTACCAAAAGATAATAACGAGAATTCGACATGATTCTCTTATACACACAGACCTTGTTTAGTGAACTAACCCTGAAATTTCGCACTGAAATCACCTTCCGAATGACTTAATGACAAACATATTCGCGAATTGATTATAGGGAGATATCCATAGATACTGACAAGAAATGTTTCTTATTTGCAGAATTTGATTAAAAAAAAAATTTTTTTTTATAAAATTATCAACCTTCGAAAAGGCTTGACCAAACATGTCGGATGAGGTGATATCTCCTAAGGATGAAATAGGTAATCATTTGTATAGAAAGAGCAAACCATGTATTGATATTGGCTTGCTGCATGGAAAAGAGTGTCAAGGTTCCGTATTTAGTTTGCAGATGATAACGCACATAACTGCAGAAACTTAACTTATTATTCTAATCGAATATCAAGACTGTCACAGGCGTCAATTTGAATCGTGAAAAATGTCATTATGCCTCTTGAACAGTTCGATAAAGCCTTCACCCCCATTCCATAGTTTCACAGATCAAAGTGATAGACCTGATAATAAATTCATTGAAAATTAACTTTAAAGAAATATAAATTTTTCATTTTGCTCGGCAAAGTAAGCGAGAAGGGTGACTGAAGAGCGTAGATGTTCGCGCTATGACTAAACCCTTGAAATTTGTTTGGATTTCCAAATATTTGAAAGCCTTTTTCATTTGCAAAAATCAACGGCTGAACCGAATGTTTTGAAACTTGGAATACACGATATTTGTACCAAGACATTGCCAAAGCGATCATTGTGACTTCGTCTGTCAATTCAGTATAGACGGCGCGGACCAGCCAAAATTGTCGGAATTTGAACGGGAAAGTGAATATATATATATGGTATCAAACCTGTTAGTCAATTCCTACTAGAAGTTGAAAATTACTTTCCTTGGCATGAAAACACTTGCAGATGGCGCTTTTTTCTACAATTACCACTACCTCCGCTGATATGTCTTTCACTGTATTATTGCCACTGCCGCAGGTTTTGACTACAATGTAGTCATTTCTCACTTGTTTTTTACCTGCGGCACGCAGGTCTACGGGAGGCTCGCGTTGTTGTTGTTCTTCTTCTTCTTGTTCTTGTGACTTTTTGAAATGCGCATGCGCTAAGAGAGTGTGATCTCTGCCACACTTTTCTTTTCAACTTCCAATCTCACATGACAACACTGTATTCAAGCGCGGTTGAATTCATTTGCAACTATATTCGGTGGAATGAATTATTGCTTCGTTAATTTGCGGATTGGATTTATTATACATCAGAATAGTGTGAATAACGTCAAAGGACCTACGAAGTAGGGTAGGCATTAGGACTTCGACACGCACTGAACTCTTGGACCCCCAGTTGAAATCCTGCCAATATTAAGATGGGCACGGCCCAAGTTAGAATCACCAGTGATTTTAATCAAAAATCAACAGAAATTTTCATCAAAAGTAGGTCAGCTCGAAACATGCTGGCAACAGTCCCCTAATCACCTTCATGCCCAGTGTGAATAACGTCACAGGACATAAGAAGTAGGGTATGCATTAGGACTCCGACGTACGCTGAACTCTTGGACCCCCAGTTGAAATCCTGCCAATATTAAGATGGGCACGGCCCAAGTTAGAATCACCAGTGATTTTAATTAAAAATCACCAGAAATTTTCATCAAAAGTAGGTCATGCTGGTCGCAGTCCCCTAATGCTCCTTCATGCCAAAAATCAAGGTTCTAATATCAACGGTAACACTCAGATATAACATATCTCTCAGATATAACATATATATAAATATTAATATTCATGTCACTGTTCAATTGTTTCTCTTGTCGTATTCCTCTTAAAATTTTGTACTCTGCCTTTGACTGGTGTTTGTACAATAAAATCTTGAATCTTGAATGCTTATTTTGCCGACGAAAGGATTCAGATGGACTCACTCATTACCGGACGATTTCAAATGGTAGCCCACTTGGAAGAGACAGAAATGACTATGTAGTATTTAATGTGTTAGACACCCCTGTGCGCGAACAATACCTCGCAGTCGTGCAGTTATATTGTGCACTTTCGGTTACAAGCATGACATTTGGCAAATAGCTATTTTGAATGATTCTCTTTCGGAACACAGCCTCTCTATCCTCATTCTCGCAAGCCAGGGCCTTGATTCGCTGGTATTGATGTTCCCGTCCTCTTCAGCACTCAGAATCCCTTTAGAATAGCATTAATCACTTCCGTAAATTCAATACTTATGTGTATCAGCAGACAATGCGCAGAAACATATTGCATTTGACATCATTCTCTCAAGTCAGAGCCCATTTCTGCTAGAATTTACTGGTTCTATACAAAATTCTATACGTTACTTTGTCAATCAGTTTTACGAATGGAATTACGTCATATATAGCAGATACTGGCCATAAAAACGATCTAGTTGACCTCGTGGCCAAAAGCTAGGGCCTTTGTTTTCCTGGAGGATTTTTTTAGTTTGATTTTGATACTTAGATACCTTTCGCATTGACTTTAACTTGGCAGTCATTATCGCGAATGCAACAATTTGATGTATCAATAGATAATAACGAGAATTCGACATCATTCTCTTACACACAGACCTTGTTTATAGTGAACTAGCCCCGAAACTTCGCACTTGAATCACCTTCGGAATGACTTAGTGACAAACATATTCGCCAATTGAGTATAGGAAGATATCCATAGATACTGTCTAGAAATGTTTCTTGTTTGCAGAATTTGATTTTAAAGAAAAGAAATTAATAAAATTAGCAACCTTCAAAAAGGCTTGGCCGAACATGTCAGATGAGATGATATTTCCTAAGAATGAAATAGTTAATCATTTATATAGAAGAAGCAAACCATGTCTTGGTATTGACTTGCTGCGTGGAAAATAGTGGCAAGGAATTTAGTTCGCAGATCATAACGAACGTAAATGCAGAAACCTAATTAATTATTTTAATCGAATATCAAGACTGTAACAGGCCTCAATTCGAATAGTGAAAAAGTGTCATTATGCCTCTTGGACAGTTCGATAAAGCCTTAAATACCATTCCGTAGTTTCACAGATCGAAGTGATAGACCTGATACTAAATTTATTGAAAAATAACTTTGAAGGAAATATAAATTCTCCGTTTTGATCGGCAAATTAAGCGAGAAGGGAGACTGAAGAGCGCAGATTTTCGCGCTATGACTAAATCCTCGAAATTTGTTTGGATTTCCAAATATTTGAAAGCCTTCTTGATTTGCAAAAAGTAACGACTGAACCGAATGTTTTGAAACTTGGCATACACGATACTTGTACCAAAACATTGCCAAAGCGATCATGGTGAGTTCGTCTGTCAAATCGTCGGATTTGGAATGGGGAAAGTGAATATATATATATGATATCAGAACTATTACGCAATCCCTACAATTGTGGGTTACAAGTTGAAAATTACTTCCATTGGCATAAAAACACTGGCAGAAGGCGCTTTTTTCTACAATTACCACTACCTCCGCTGATATGTCTCTCACTGTATTATTGCCACTGCCGCAGATTTTGACTACAATGTAGTCATTTCTCACTTGTTTTTAAGCAAAAACATACGTCTCCCCCAACCCCCCATGCACCTTGACTTGAGTGGGCACATAATTTAAGGGAAAGTGCTATAAAATAGATGTACGGTAGCAATAAGTATTCTAAACAAAGCTGCGCATCTAAAAATATTAATTACAAAGAGGCGATTTTCATTGTTGCAGTAACCAAGTGAGGAGTCGGAGTGTATACAGCAATGAGTGGATTGCTGACATCTACAGCATCCAAGAGTAAACTATCACCAGTTAAATGTAAACTGGGCAATTTGGTGTTCATTATTTCTGATTCTGTCTAAACTGTTTTCACTTGATGGTAAACTATATTACTATACACGATTGTACACTATGAACTCAGGTGTTCAATTTCAGAACAGTTTTTGAACACCTAAATTGTAACACTTGTTGAACGCGTAATAGTGTTCAAATTGTTAACTTACATGTTTAAGTTGTTAACTCCCATGTTGAAGTTTGAATCTTAGCATTTAAACACGATTATTCATATGCAGAACACACGCATTCAAATGCAGAACAATAGCACATCTTTAGCACGCGTATTCAATCTGGAACACTCTCAATAGACGTCGGCGTCCGATTTATTTACAGTGTAAGCTATTTCCGTTTGGGAGTTAACTATCCTCACGGGAGTGTCATCTATTCCTGTTTCGGTATAAAAGATTTTCTCTTGAGTGCGAACTGTTCCCCGTTCAGTGTACATAATTATTCTTTCTGTATAAATTATTTCCACTTGAGTGTATACTATTTAGACGTGGGGATAAGTTATTTCTACTTGTGCGTAAACTGATGCCAGTGTAAACTCAAACTTCTATAAAACGGACTGTCTTTTCTTTAGTACTTCCCGAATATGCATGCACACAGTAACGTCACAAATCAACCTCACTACCATTGTCTTATTATACTCGATTAGACATTTCCAAGCACGCCATATTTGAACTAAGGATAGCCCACATATACTCACTACACCCTCACTTACGCACCCAATTCACTCCGAGGATACAGCATATGACCCATCTCTTACCAAATACTCCTTTCTATGCAACTCCCCGACTGTGTATGTGCACTTATACGTCATAGATCAGCGTCACCACCTCAGGCTTATTCTACAAAACGAGACCCACACATACCCACTTTACTTCCAAGGTCACATCCCACATTTACGTGCATGCACTCAATTCACTCCGATCTGACCTTTCTCTGCTACTGTGGGGTCACAGTCACGTAACCTGTATGCCCCACACAACAGACACGCAAGGTCGGAGGACCACTCCAGGGTCAAAGTTCAACCCGAAAGGTCAAATGTCAACCCCACAATCTACGCCACGCTCGTTCACTCCCCATTTAAGTATCTATATCATCCATGATCAAGAGTTCTTTCACTCATTTTCTTCCCCCCCCCCCTTTTTTTTTGAGAGCTGCGAAAAGAAACGTGTTTCCCCTTAGTATAGTATATTCAATGAGCCCAAGAGCATTATATTAAATTATCTCCAACCTGAGTATAGACGTTCGTCCACAAAGATTTGTTCACTGTCAGCAAAAATTTGTAACACTTAAAGAACGCGTCAAGGTGTTGATCTATCACTAACTTTAGCGGTTGTTGGAATAATTTTTCCGTTTTTTCGCTGGCTGATTGTTTCGTTGCATCGAGCGGTATAGCGCCACGTGTGTCGCACGTGACCGAACGTGACCTGTAGAAGTAAATTAACATGAAAGTGAATGGGGAGTCAAACCGCGCTGGTTGGCCTCTAGCACTGAATGAGTGAGTAAGGGGAGGTATCCTCTGAAATAAATTAGCATTGAAGTGAATTGGAGCAAAACTTGCAGTACCGACTTCGAAAAGTTAAAGATATGTACCCGTTATTCTTATTCTCTACTAACCCCCAGTGGCCACCACCCCCTCATCCCTGCAAAACGCCCCCACCATGTCCAGCTTAAGCCATACCAAACCCTCTCCCTTCTGTTGTCTGCTAACCTTGCTTCATCCCTAGGGGTCAACCCCTCTCGTTTGTTGTTTTTTCTTCTATCTCCGGAACGACAAAAAATTGAGAGCTGAAACACCGGGACTTTATAGATTATCATACTGGGGTCATTTTGTAGCCTATTTCCATGACCCCCCCGAACGGATGATCATGGGTAAATTCAAAATGGCGGCCATGTGTGGTACCAGAAAAGTGATATTTTCGTCCTATTTCTCTCAAATGTTTGCTTTTCCGTATAGAAAAGCGGGTAAAACCTATTTTATTTCATATCAGAGTATTTTTACTAATTTACCATGCAGTTTTTCAGAAGAAAAAAAACAAAAAATAAAAAATCGAAAATTCTGACCGAGAAATCGTCCAAAAACACTCTTTTTGAAAATGACGTCACAGTGATGTCATTATGGCGGCCATCTCGGATTATTTTACATTTTCTTATAGAGCTTGACCCTAAGATATAGTGTGGTTAGTTTCAGCCCTCTAGCCTTAGCGATAGCGAAAATATAGAGGGGGGGGGGCACTTTCCGCCCCTCCCCAGGCCGCGGTACACCCCAAATCGCCCAGGCCAGATAAGGTTAAAGCAAGGTCGCATCTCCCCATCTTTTTCAGACTAAAGTTACGTATACGAAGTCGTATATAATTTCGTTGCGGCGCAACGATTCTTGTTTCAGAAACACGATGGCTATTTCTCGTTAAAAGAGAAAGTGTCACGATGTGTTGTTATGTTTTGTATGGCTCAAGGAGGAGTGAGGAATGTCAGTTTAACACTGACAGTTTCACGAGGTCTAAACCTGAGGGGAGGGGGGGGGGAGTGTCTTACCTCCCCACACCCGGGGTTGGGCGGCATTATACCATACTTTCTGCTCCATCCGGAACCACAAACAGTTGTTGACAGCTGACACTGTTGTTTGTAGCGACTTTGTAGTTTATCGTATATTGAGGTCATTTTGAGCCTAATTGCATAACATCTCGAGAGGATCATGGGTAAATTCAAAATGGCGGCCATTTTGGCTACTAGAAAAGTGATGTATACATTATACTTCCTTCAAAATTCCTGCTTTTCTGCCAGGAAATGTGGACAAAAGTTGTTTTTGTTTCAGATCAGATCATTAATTACTAACTTATTAAAAAAACCACCAATAAAAAAAATCGACCCCCCCCCTCCTTTGGCCTGGACATGTCTGAAATCGCCCAGATCATATTGTGTTAAACTTGTTTATTTGAATGAAACTGTTTTGACACTTTCCTCAATTGACAGACACACCTCATATTTAAGCCCACGTACAATATACCGACACGAACATGCGAGGGAACGACTCATGCATTTTTTATAGGAAATCTACAGGGATGACATTAAAACAAATTGATTTTGTTACAACACCTACGTGGTCACCTGTGCCATCCCTGTGCGAGGTAATATTTGTTTCCTTTACTGTTGGGAATTCACCTCCCATAGTACGACGGAAAGTTGGATGGTTGTCTATTTCAGTATAAAGTCAATTGTAAATGATTCCACATTTGTAAACAGAGTAAACCTTCCAAACAAAAAGGCTGCACCTTGGGGGTTGTCGATAGCGGCTATCAATCGTAGCCACAAGAGATTAGAAACTCCCCCAGTAAAGATGCATGTATTGGCGATATTATTATTAATAGAATGAAGTTTCTGCAAATGATTATATTAAAAGAGTAAAAGTTCGGACAATAGATTTTAGCTGTTCTGAATTGCCCATAGTTTGTATCTTGTACCGCCACGGTAACGAGACTTCTCTTACTTTCCTGTAAGCATATAGGTAACATAATCTCCTCTATCATAATTTATTAACGTTTATGTGAATTTAATTGGTATCTTATGTTTAATTTCAACCCTGTGGATCTATTAACATTCAGATGTTAATCAGTTATTTTCACTGCTAGTTGAAACATTTGTACCCATGTGGTAATCTGTTGACCCCGACAATATTTACACTCGCACATTGAAAATCTCCACCTGCAGAAATAATTTCCACATGAGTGAGAAATGTCTTAGTCACAAAAAAAAACTCGAGGTTTCGCTTTGACCCTTCAGTTGCCGCTCTGGCATGAAGCCTATGCTGGTTGTTACCTGCGGCACGCAGGTCTACGGGAGGCTCGCGTTGTTGTTGTTGTTGTTCTTGTTGTTCTTCTTCTTGTGACTTTTTGAAATACGCATGCGCTAAGAGAGTGTGATCTCTGCCACACTTTCCTTTTCAATCTCACATGACAACACTGTCTTCAGGCACGTTTGAATTCATTTGCAACTATATTCGGTGGAATTAATTATTGCTTCGTTGATTTCCGTTCAGATTTCAATTCTCTTACGTCAGTCGCTTAAAGTCTGTCGGTCGTCACATCAGTCACTGTCTTCAGATATTACCATTTTCATTGAACAGTATGCACATGTATATACAATTTAAGATCCTTGGATTTCTTATATACCAAGAAAGATGAGCCGCAACCTTGTCAGTGGTTCAGCTAATTTGCATACAGTCACAGGCGACTGTCTTAGAAAGTAGAAAAATAAGTTCACTACTTCTAGTAATCATTTTATCTACCCAATCTAGATAAAACACAAATTGGTGAAGAAGCATAACAAGTAACGCATTATCATTATGATTAACATTGAATAATACTTGGTATCAAATTATAGATCATGAATCATAAAAACAAACGCAACAATTACGTTTCAGAAGTAAACGGAACAACTCAGCAACTTTCACCGAATAAAGATGTTTAACTTTACCCCCAAGCAATTCGCATATATGGAAATATGTTTTGAAAGGAATAATAACTTAACCCTCTGTGGGAATCGAAACAATGATCCTTCAATCCCTGGACTTGCACTTAATGTCTTAGCTATACCGACTCGTTGATAATACTCAAAACTGACTTTATGCGCAAATGACTTTATAATAAATGACTATGTAGTATTTAATGAGTCAGGCAACCCTATGCGCGAACAATACAGTTGTGTAGTTATATTGTGTACTTTCGGTACATAGCTATTTCGAATGATCCTCTTTCGGAACACAGTCTCTCTATCCTCATTCTCGCAAGCCAGGGCTTTGCTTCGCTGGTATTGATGTTCTCGTCCTCTTCCGCACTCATAATCCCTTTAGAATTGCATTAATCACTTCCGTAAAATCAATTCTTATGTGTATCAGCAGACAATGGGCAGAAACATGTTGCATTTGACATCATTCTCTCAAGGCAGAGCCCATTTATGCTAGAACTTACTGGTTCTACACTTCACAATTTACGTTACTTTGTCAATCAGTTTTACGAATGAAATTACGTCATATATTAGCAGATACTGACCATAAAAGCGATCTATTTGACCTCGTTGTCAAAAGCTAGGACCTTGATTTCCTTGAGTGTTTTTAAAATTTATTTTGATACTTAGATACCATTCATATTGACTTGGAAGTCGTTTTCGCGAATGCAATAATTTGATGTACCAAAAGATAATAACGAGAATTCGACATGATTCTCTTATACACACAGACCTTGTTTAGTGAACTAACCCTGAAATTTCGCACTGAAATCACCTTCCGAATGACTTAATGACAAACATATTCGCGAATTGATTATAGGGAGATATCCATAGATACTGACAAGAAATGTTTCTTATTTGCAGAATTTGATTAAAAAAAAAATTTTTTTTTATAAAATTATCAACCTTCGAAAAGGCTTGACCAAACATGTCGGATGAGGTGATATCTCCTAAGGATGAAATAGGTAATCATTTGTATAGAAAGAGCAAACCATGTATTGATATTGGCTTGCTGCATGGAAAAGAGTGTCAAGGTTCCGTATTTAGTTTGCAGATGATAACGCACATAACTGCAGAAACTTAACTTATTATTCTAATCGAATATCAAGACTGTCACAGGCGTCAATTTGAATCGTGAAAAATGTCATTATGCCTCTTGAACAGTTCGATAAAGCCTTCACCCCCATTCCATAGTTTCACAGATCAAAGTGATAGACCTGATAATAAATTCATTGAAAATTAACTTTAAAGAAATATAAATTTTTCATTTTGCTCGGCAAAGTAAGCGAGAAGGGTGACTGAAGAGCGTAGATGTTCGCGCTATGACTAAACCCTTGAAATTTGTTTGGATTTCCAAATATTTGAAAGCCTTTTTCATTTGCAAAAATCAACGGCTGAACCGAATGTTTTGAAACTTGGAATACACGATATTTGTACCAAGACATTGCCAAAGCGATCATTGTGACTTCGTCTGTCAATTCAGTATAGACGGCGCGGACCAGCCAAAATTGTCGGAATTTGAACGGGAAAGTGAATATATATATATGGTATCAAACCTGTTAGTCAATTCCTACTAGAAGTTGAAAATTACTTTCCTTGGCATGAAAACACTTGCAGATGGCGCTTTTTTCTACAATTACCACTACCTCCGCTGATATGTCTTTCACTGTATTATTGCCACTGCCGCAGGTTTTGACTACAATGTAGTCATTTCTCACTTGTTTTTTACCTGCGGCACGCAGGTCTACGGGAGGCTCGCGTTGTTGTTGTTCTTCTTCTTCTTGTTCTTGTGACTTTTTGAAATGCGCATGCGCTAAGAGAGTGTGATCTCTGCCACACTTTTCTTTTCAACTTCCAATCTCACATGACAACACTGTATTCAAGCGCGTTTGAATTCATTTGCAACTATATTCGGTGGAATGAATTATTGCTTCGTTAATTTGCGGATTGGATTTATTATACATCAGAATAGTGTGAATAACGTCAAAGGACCTACGAAGTAAGGTAGGCATTAGGACTTCGACACGCACTGAACTCTTGGACCCCCAGTTGAAATCCTGCCAATATTAAGATGGGCACGGCCCAAGTTAGAATCACCAGTGATTTTAATCAAAAATCAACAGAAATTTTCATCAAAAGTAGGTCAGCTCGAAACATGCTGGCAACAGTCCCCTAATCACCTTCATGCCCAGTGTGAATAACGTCACAGGACATAAGAAGTAGGGTATGCATTAGGACTCCGACGTACGCTGAACTCTTGGACCCCCAGTTGAAATCCTGCCAATATTAAGATGGGCACGGCCCAAGTTAGAATCACCAGTGATTTTAATTAAAAATCACCAGAAATTTTCATCAAAAGTAGGTCATGCTGGTCGCAGTCCCCTAATGCTCCTTCATGCCAAAAATCAAGGTTCTAATATCAACGGTAACACTCAGATATAACATATCTCTCAGATATAACATATATATAAATATTAATATTCATGTCACTGTTCAATTGTTTCTCTTGTCGTATTCCTCTTAAAATTTTGTACTCTGCCTTTGACTGGTGTTTGTACAATAAAATCTTGAATCTTGAATGCTTATTTTGCCGACGAAAGGATTCAGATGGACTCACTCATTACCGGACGATTTCAAATGGTAGCCCACTTGGAAGAGACAGAAATGACTATGTAGTATTTAATGTGTTAGACACCCCTGTGCGCGAACAATACCTCGCAGTCGTGCAGTTATATTGTGCACTTTCGGTTACAAGCATGACATTTGGCAAATAGCTATTTTGAATGATTCTCTTTCGGAACACAGCCTCTCTATCCTCATTCTCGCAAGCCAGGGCCTTGATTCGCTGGTATTGATGTTCCCGTCCTCTTCCGCACTCAGAATCCCTTTAGAATAGCATTAATCACTTCCGTAAATTCAATACTTATGTGTATCAGCAGACAATGCGCAGAAACATATTGCATTTGACATCATTCTCTCAAGTCAGAGCCCATTTCTGCTAGAATTTACTGGTTCTATACAAAATTCTATACGTTACTTTGTCAATCAGTTTTACGAATGGAATTACGTCATATATAGCAGATACTGGCCATAAAAACGATCTAGTTGACCTCGTGGCCAAAAGCTAGGGCCTTTGTTTTCCTGGAGGATTTTTTTAGTTTGATTTTGATACTTAGATACCTTTCGCATTGACTTTAACTTGGCAGTCATTATCGCGAATGCAACAATTTGATGTATCAATAGATAATAACGAGAATTCGACATCATTCTCTTACACACAGACCTTGTTTAGTGAACTAGCCCCGAAACTTCGCACTTGAATCACCTTCGGAATGACTTAGTGACAAACATATTCGCCAATTGAGTATAGGAAGATATCCATAGATACTGTCTAGAAATGTTTCTTGTTTGCAGAATTTGATTTTAAAGAAAAGAAATTAATAAAATTAGCAACCTTCGAAAAGGCTTGGCCGAACATGTCAGATGAGATGATATTTCCTAAGAATGAAATAGTTAATCATTTATATAGAAGAAGCAAACCATGTCTTGGTATTGACTTGCTGCGTGGAAAATAGTGGCAAGGAATTTAGTTCGCAGATCATAACGAACGTAAATGCAGAAACCTAATTAATTATTTTAATCGAATATCAAGACTGTAACAGGCCTCAATTCGAATAGTGAAAAAGTGTCATTATGCCTCTTGGACAGTTCGATAAAGCCTTAAATACCATTCCGTAGTTTCACAGATCGAAGTGATAGACCTGATACTAAATTTATTGAAAAATAACTTTGAAGGAAATATAAATTCTCCGTTTTGATCGGCAAATTAAGCGAGAAGGGAGACTGAAGAGCGCAGATTTTCGCGCTATGACTAAATCCTCGAAATTTGTTTGGATTTCCAAATATTTGAAAGCCTTCTTGATTTGCAAAAAGTAACGACTGAACCGAATGTTTTGAAACTTGGCATACACGATACTTGTACCAAAACATTGCCAAAGCGATCATGGTGAGTTCGTCTGTCAAATCGTCGGATTTGGAATGGGGAAAGTGAATATATATATATGATATCAGAACTATTACGCAATCCCTACAATTGTGGGTTACAAGTTGAAAATTACTTCCATTGGCATAAAAACACTGGCAGAAGGCGCTTTTTTCTACAATTACCACTACCTCCGCTGATATGTCTCTCACTGTATTATTGCCACTGCCGCAGATTTTGACTACAATGTAGTCATTTCTCACTTGTTTTTAAGCAAAAACATACGTCTCCCCCAACCCCCCATGCACCTTGACTTGAGTGGGCACATAATTTAAGGGAAAGTGCTATAAAATAGATGTACGGTAGCAATAAGTATTCTAAACAAAGCTGCGCATCTAAAAATATTAATTACAAAGAGGCGATTTTCATTGTTGCAGTAACCAAGTGAGGAGTCGGAGTGTATACAGCAATGAGTGGATTGCTGACATCTACAGCATCCAAGAGTAAACTATCACCAGTTAAATGTAAACTGGGCAATTTGGTGTTCATTATTTCTGATTCTGTCTAAACTGTTTTCACTTGATGGTAAACTATATTACTATACACGATTGTACACTATGAACTCAGGTGTTCAATTTCAGAACAGTTTTTGAACACCTAAATTGTAACACTTGTTGAACGCGTAATAGTGTTCAAATTGTTAACTTACATGTTTAAGTTGTTAACTCCCATGTTGAAATTTGAATCTTAGCATTTAAACACGATTATTCATATGCAGAACACACGCATTCAAATGCAGAACAATAGCACATCTTTAGCACGCGTATTCAATCTGGAACACTCTCAATAGACGTCGGCGTCCGATTTATTTACAGTGTAAGCTATTTCCGTTTGGGAGTTAACTATCCTCACGGGAGTGTCATCTATTCCTGTTTCGGTATAAAAGATTTTCTCTTGAGTGCGAACTGTTCCCCGTTCAGTGTACATAATTATTCTTTCTGTATAAATTATTTCCACTTGAGTGTATACTATTTAGACGTGGGGATAAGTTATTTCTACTTGTGCGTAAACTGATGCCAGTGTAAACTCAAACTTCTATAAAACGGACTGTCTTTTCTTTAGTACTTCCCGAATATGCATGCACACAGTAACGTCACAAATCAACCTCACTACCATTGTCTTATTATACTCGATTAGACATTTCCAAGCACGCCATATTTGAACTAAGGATAGCCCACATATACTCACTACACCCTCACTTACGCACCCAATTCACTCCGAGGATACAGCATATGACCCATCTCTTACCAAATACTCCTTTCTATGCAACTCCCCGACTGTGTATGTGCACTTATACGTCATAGATCAGCGTCACCACCTCAGGCTTATTCTACAAAACGAGACCCACACATACCCACTTTACTTCCAAGGTCACATCCCACATTTACGTGCATGCACTCAATTCACTCCGATCTGACCTTTCTCTGCTACTGTGGGGTCACAGTCACGTAACCTGTATGCCCCACACAACAGACACGCAAGGTCGGAGGACCACTCCAGGGTCAAAGTTCAACCCGAAAGGTCAAATGTCAACCCCACAATCTACGCCACGCTCGTTCACTCCCCATTTAAGTATCTATATCATCCATGATCAAGAGTTCTTTCACTCATTTTCTTCCCCCCCCCCCTTTTTTTTTGAGAGCTGCGAAAAGAAACGTGTTTCCCCTTAGTATAGTATATTCAATGAGCCCAAGAGCATTATATTAAATTATCTCCAACCTGAGTATAGACGTTCGTCCACAAAGATTTGTTCACTGTCAGCAAAAATTTGTAACACTTAAAGAACGCGTCAAGGTGTTGATCTATCACTAACTTTAGCGGTTGTTGGAATAAGTTGAAATAATGTTGTGGAATTGATCAAGTGGTCCATTTTGAACAATAATGAAAAGAAAAAGGTACCAAAAATACCACAACGCTACATATCTCAACTATCGAAACATGAGGTTGGACGGAACTGAACACTAATTACGTTCATATTGACATCCAAATCAGAACACCATATCGTGTTAAAAACTGACCCCTCGTGTTCATTTCCGAACTCTAGAGAACATATATGAACACATGCGTTCACTGTCAACACCAATCTTCACAAATAAACACATATTCTGTAACGCTTTTGGAACACTAGCGTCCGCATGAGCACGTAAAAGGGATCAATTATGCGCGAAAGTGTTCAAAAGTACACACTTCAGAATGAACACTAATTTTTCAGAGTTCCAGTATTCAACACTGAGCGATATTGCGGACAACCTATTCCGTTGTTTTTATTGAGGACGACCTGGAAACAATGTGTCTCAGAAGTACATGCTTTATGTACCTTTTCTACACAAACTTCTGCTACACAGTGATAGTAGATGAGAAATTGTGTGGTTTGAAAGAGTAGAAAATCGTCAAATAAGACGAATAAACGTCAACCTGATGATGATGATCCTGTTGACCACCATTTTGCATTTAACCTGGTCATTTGCACCTAGAGGAGATGCAAATGCGTTCAAAATGGCAACTATGACAAGCTAACGTTTGAATATCATGTCTGTTATATCCCCATGGTGTTCAAATGAACAGTCACAATCAAAGCGTGACTGAGATACATACTCTGGATAACGACTTGGAAATTCATATGGATAAAGAATAATGGTCAGTGATTAACATGTTATGTGAAGAACATCATGATGTCTTGCTAACATCATTGAAAATTAGTGACCGCTTCTCTGTTATAATAATCCATCTTCTATTTTATTATCTTTACTTCATACAGATTTGGAATTGGTGCTGTCATACGAAATATGTCTTTCGATTATTGAAGCGGAAATTATTTTATGGACGACGGCTGAATATTGAATGTAGGATATGACGTTTGATATCAAGTCTGCAAGTTTTAGATCAAGACAAGAATGTATTCGAGACTCGGATCAGCGAGTAGCTAGACAACCTGCATTATGGCTCTATATGGAGCTTCAAGGTTCTATATAGAATATATTACATTACACAGAATCATCTGGTTCCACATAGAACCAATCATTCGTATGCAATAAATGGTATCGGCCACTCCCCTCCATATGAACAAATATCAGTGTATTCTGTATCTTGGGGACAGAGTCACCGAAACGCACAGTATAGATAGATCTCTAGGTTCTCCCCTTTGCTTTTTTATTAAAATTACTGTATGATTGGGTCGGAAATCCCTTAGAATCGGACACACCATCCCATCAGTTAGTGCTCTCCCTACTTCCCCAAATCACGTGACCGGAAGTGCATACTGCGAAAGCACAATGACCTGGAAGTCAAGTGACTACCCCGTGACCGTTGAGATGCGGTCACAGCGGCCACCTCGAACCCCCAAATTAGGTCATTGCTAAGGATTATGGGTTTTATATACTACTCGTCCCTGTCTCCGCTCCCACCGACATTTGCTAATCGGTTATGGCAAAGAGAAAAATTGAACATGCACTGTCGATGCGAAATGGCGTATTTTCTGTATACTGACACGTGATATCAAAACTGTTGACAATTTACGAGTTTGTGGAACAAAATTTCTAGGTAATAGCATTACTCAATTTACGTTTTTCTGTTCTAATTTTATTGCAAATGTAAAAACCTGGACATCTTTGCGGGACCTAAACGTGGATATTAACATAAATTTACCGTCCTACCCTCTCGCTCTAGTTCTTTCCCAAGTGATAACTATATGAAACAAATGTCACATCAATTGCACATGGCACCAGTAGTTTATTCTCTTGATTTTCAGCACAATTTTCACAAAAAAAGTAATGAAACACTTTAGACCTTTTCTTTCCTGTAGTTGAAACCAACAATGAACTTTGTCTTCTAGGCAGTGAATTCCCAAAGTAATACCACGAGATGAAATAAATATCGCGATTGACACCACTGGATTATCTTCTCCTGGGATTTGGGCGAATACTTGATTCTGATGATAGATTTAATGTAATTTGGGAAATGTTTGCGTCCACACAATACCCAGTTTTTGACTTTGGGGGATTGGAGTAAATGTCAAAATATAGACAGTACCGATTACATGATGGTAAACCGAAGCGCCATCTAGCGGAGAGTTTCCGAAAATGATCGCTACCGTCATCAAGTCAAATTAAGGGAATGTACATGTCCTAGTTGTCCGTTAGAAATTTTAGTCCGCTTTGTATCTGTTCACCCAGCAACTTATAATACGTCACCCAGCAACGACTTGCAGTAGCGATCTCCCCTTTATGTAATCGCTATGGGAGTCGGTCTAAATTGACTCGCTTTGAGATTTCGTTCACGAAGTAAACTTCGTTTGTTCTCTTCTGAATTGGCCGTATTCATGTAATACATTCGGTGATACCGGGCCCTACTGAATTGAAATTCTAATTTTACGGAGGGCAATTTTAGGTATGAATCTAGTTTGCTAAGGTCCGTGCCTTGAACACTAACACTGAAATTTCAATGTAATTAAATTAAATCACATCTGCTCCCTCATTTGGATATGTCGCGTACATAGCGACTATTAGCTAGTTGAGGATTGGGTAGCATTGATAGAATATTAATTTGTTAAGATTGACTGAAGTTTATACCGGTATACATTTTCATTTTTCTGCTGTACTGCTTTCGTTATTGAGCTTTTACAGAGGCGACGGAAGCAGTAGAAGAGTAAAACGGGTCTAGGGATCGTGCTGTCTGGATAAGGTCAGAGTCTGGGAGACAGTTATTTTGAAAACCTCACAAGCGGGACGCTCTTTGGTGGGGGGAGGGGGGAGGAGGAAGGGGGGATTTGGAAGATGTCACAAACAAGGTTGTTTCACTCATATGGTGACCGTCAGTTTGGTTGGTGGAGGAAGCCGGAGTACCCGGAGAGAACCACCGCCCGTCGGAAAGTACCACGATTCAAGATTTTAGATTCAAGATTTTATTGTACGAACACCAGATATGGCAGAGTACAAGAGTAAATAAAATCAGTAGAACAGTAAAATACTGAAATGCAAAACAGAAGCACATGTAATCTATATACATGAACGCGTATATCTGAACGTGAATATAGCTTTGGTAAAGAACAGTCACTAGCTATCATTTCTGTACCATTTCAGGAGTGTTGAACACACTGTATTAATTATTGTTGGACTATCACGGCATGACATTATGAAAATAAATTTATCAGCAGTTGTTAATTTCATGAAAGCCGGATATTCTCTTACCACATACTGAAATAGTACATATCGACTATCTGCAAATTTTTTGCAGGCCATTACAAAATGCATTTCATCTTCAACAATATTACATTTATTACATAGC
Organism: Hanleya hanleyi; assembly: GCA_036873755.1. Lineage (NCBI taxonomy): Eukaryota > Metazoa > Mollusca > Polyplacophora > Lepidopleurida > Hanleyidae > Hanleya > Hanleya hanleyi. Next base: position 25,565 of record JAVTVY010018796.1, on the reverse strand, counting down.
CGTTGTTCGACAGGAGTAATAGGTCTAGTATGCCTTCCGGTCTCAATTGCTAGTCTGTGGTCGCTGAGACGTAATTTTGAGAAGAACTGTCGAGCTGGAGATTGTCTACACAATGATAGGTAGGGTTCAAACTCAATATTTGATTTGAACAATCTGTAAGTTCTCAACTTACTCCTGGATCCATTTGATTGCGTATGGTCACGAAGCGATAGATCAAAACATGAATTCACATATGTATCTAATGATGTTTTAAGTGAGGAATAATGCATGTTATCTATGTCGGTTATATTTAATTTATCGCTTAGGAAATGTTTCAGTTTGTACAGCCAGCCAGTGTTCTTATCAGCTAGTAGCAATTGTTCCTGGAAGGCATGGAAAGTCAGTCTGTCGTGATATTGCCCAATGTAGTTAAGGTATTTCACGGACCTCAGAGCGACATCGTAAAAGAGAGGGTTTAGGCCCAGCTCAGCTCGAACACCCCAATTGTGCGTTCCTCTGTTGACCTGAAGCAACCTCTTATGAAATCTGTTTTGAACTTTCTCAAATGGTATGGTGTCAATGTTTTTGTACTGCAGGGCGTCAACCCCCCAGACCTGAAACACTTCTACACCTGGACCAGCTGGGCTAGAACCCGTGGCGGTTCAGTGATATGAGGCTAGCGGTCACCAGCGAAGCGCCTTAAACCACTCGGACACCGAGGGCCTGGGTTCAATCTCAAAACACTTTGAACATCTATCGAGTTAAAAAAAAATTATACTTGAATGTAGAAAATGCTAGATATTAAAGTCTTAAAACCCTTCCTGGTATCTGACCTTTCAGATGCAGGAGATTAGCGATCATCTGATCAGAGCTTTTTCATTTTCACGTGTTCAAATTCAACTCAAGGTTGGGCTGACATTGAACACCTCCCGATTTGGGGGAATATTCAAGCCTTACATATGAAGGGATAACTTTGAACTCTTTGTGGGATTTAAAAAAATAGCACACAACATTTCTGCTGTTTTAGATCAGAAAACGAGCACATTTGAACTATAAATTGTTAATTTGTTACATATCATATTGCCCGCATTTCTGCCAGTTTGCACTAAAACTTCAAGTTAGCTATTCCAAACACTTCTGTTCTGTTTTGTCATTCTTAAAAGCACATGTCCAAATAGACAATAAAACAATACCGCTACCAAAAACAATGTAGAACTTATGTTGATAGAATGCGAAATAAAAGAAATATTGAATATTTTGTTGCTCGCCACGGCGTGCACTTTGGCGCCGCCATTGCACCACTGTGTGACGTTTTTAGATGAGCGGAATTGAGTGTATACTCAACTAAAAACGTCACAACGTCATGGAGATTCAGGTTGATCGTGTTGGTCATGCCGATAATTGGTACGAGAAGGAAGCCAGTAAATCCACTGATGTTTCAGTTGATCTTAGTAGTTCAAGTGTAATCATGAAAATGTTTACACACTTGGAAGCATCGTCGTTGCACTCAATCAATGAACAATTGCAGAGGACGCTGTTTTAGTTGATCGTTCAACTTCAAATTAAAAAAAAAGTTTATTTTAAGCCTCGAAATAAAACTCGAACCCAGAGTAATTCGGATGTCCGCAGTTGGAATGTCCCTGGATCAAGCGTTAACCGTGACGTTGTCTTGAATGCTGACGTCATCGGTGACGGCATCTCACAGGCAATGTGGCGGCGCCCACGTCGACTTCAAAACGGAAACATAGCTTCACGAATTGTAATACAAATAATAGGTTATTGCCCTCAAAGACAATAAAATAGTTGTTTATATTTCTTTAAGAGTCTAACCTTTGTAATAGAAACCTATATAAAATAAGGTAAGTACTCCTTTAACACAAACTTCATGACAAGTTAGTTAATAATAGCCTGATGTGAAATACAATATAGCTTTTGCCCACTTTTCTTCGAGGAAAAGCATGACTTTTGAAGAAAAAATGACGAAAACATCACTTTTCTGGTAACCCACATGGTGGCCATTTTGAATTTACCCATGATCCTCTACACTTGGGCGGGGTTATGCAAATGGGTTCAAAATGACCCCAATATGATAATCTAAAAAGTCACGGCGTGTCAGTTCTCAAGCCTCCGGTCACCAGACACGGAGAATATTTGTGGACAAAAACCAGTCGGTCAGATGTGGGATCTGACGCCAATATCAACGATAAATCTATAAATTGATTGATGAAAAATCATAATTCAGTATTATTTTATTCTTTATTATTTTTTATATCATTACATTGTTTTATCAAAGTGGGTGATTGACTTTAAGTTAGATTGGTTGCCGCCCTTGTCTGACCGACCCAAGTAAACGTTATATAAGTCAATTAGGTTTGATTTGAGCGTTGTCATTCCTCCTAATATGTTGGTGATGTTGCCCCAATATATAGGTCAGCCAATCAATAACACTCTCCTGGAATACATTTCGAAATTCAAATGGTTTCGAGGTCATTGCCGTCTCGTGTCTATAAGTTCTTCGAACATTGACTGGGGCTGGATCAAGGAACGTTCGAAATGGGAACGTAGAAATTGTCTTGATAAAATGAAGATGCAAGGCCTATATATATTTCACTAAAACAAGTTACCAAACATACAGGATTGTCTGGCACAATTGATCGATATTCGATACGCAATAGACAAACAAATATGCTATGTTGTACTTCTCGCTCACAAATATTTCTAAATGTGTTGTTTATGGCGATTTGGGATGTCAACAGAGCTTTGAAGTATTACAAACGAAACCTTATCTCCTGTGACGTCAAAATGTCAGATAATTTTTTCGGATAATTGTTTTGCGAATTTACATGTACCCTTTCGAAATGTTGGTCGGCTGATCATTGTTCACTGCAGGATCCTGAAAAGACTGAGTGTAATCACAAAAAAGTAGTAACATTTTTAAGAATTTGGAAAAGATAATTATACATTCCATTAATGTCAGTCGTGTAATTCCTTGCCGCCTGTGTTATAACCTCTGATTGATTATCACTTCGAAGTCCTGCCCGAGCTCAAAATTCGTATGGCAGAAATCATCAGTTTATTTCACTCCAACCACACAGTGTGGTACGAGAGGTACAACTATATACATATATTATGGCGACCACATTGTACGGTATATCAAACTTGGATATTTTTGTACATTTTTTTATATTAAAATATACATGAATTACAACTATATTTACATGTACAACAACAGCTGATCCAATCTTTAATATTCACAGAACAGCATATCTTTTTGTTTTTATAAATTTACATAATTTTTTTTCCAGTTTACGTAGATCTTCTGTTTGAAAAAAACTAACATGCGTATATCGTGCTAGATATCTTGAACGCAAGTCTATACTAATTTTGGGCAGAAGAATATAGAATGGAACTCATCTCCAATGTTATTTGTTTCACCCGCTATACTGTATCTTTCCGCCTTTGTGGGTTGACGCCATCTTCCTGTTTCTATATCGAGAGTAATGACCATACAAGTGCGAAATTTTGCGAGAATTTTTCTGCTTTTTTTCAAAAAGTACTTTCAGTTAACTTTCCAAATGAAATTTCGTTTGTATATTATGTATAACGCCATTTTATGAGTAATACATGTATGTCGCTATACCATTTCTGAATAAAATGAAATTTAAGGGTTTGTTCTAAAAGTTTAAAAAGCAGACAGCATTGTTTACACTTTGCGAGTCCCATATATAATTGAATCCATGCAGTGTATAATATAGATTTCACATGGTTTAACGAGGGATATTCAGCTATATCTCTTTGGGCATAAATGAAGTTTAAAATTACATACGACAGATTTTTTTCTTTTCCCTAAATCAATTTCAACCAGTACGAGAACGTTCTTACACACACTTTGATATATAGCGGGTATACCGAGTTCCCCATAAACAATAAAATTCGGCGAAGATTTCTTGATTCCTAAAATTCTTTTACAAAATTATGAATAAAAACGATTCGGTAATATTCATTTTTTCGAAACTCCAGATTTCACAACCATATAAAACGATTGGTTGTTCCACTCGATCAAAAAGTTTCAGCTGACAATCAATAGGTAAGGACAGATTTCAAGTTTTTCTATATGCAACTATCAACTCGAGTTGATTCGAGTATGAATTCATCATGATCTTTACAACCATCCCAGGACCCTGAATCGTGGAAGGAGTCGAGCCCCGAGTCATCACGACCAAATGGCCGCCTCCGGTCCATGGGTTAGGGTTAACCTGTGGCAGCAGCTTATGCTTTTGCAATTATAGGCAGTTGAAGAAATGCGCGGATCGTGTAGAAAGGACAAAGGGTGATCGGTATAATCTGCTTACTTTTCAAAATGAGGTTTGAGCAAATCTAGTTCACGATGTTTTCCAAGATATCCGGCAAGCAAAAGAAATTTCATTTTTTTAATCTGATTTTCAGCATTTTTCCCTGCAAGCTTTATTTCCTTAAAACCGTCTGACTTTGGTTGAAAGTTAAAATTATGACCATATTTTGGAGGGGAAGAGGCGGGGGATATTTTCAGCTGTTTTTCAGATATTTTCCTCCCGTTGTCCTCATTAATTTAACATTGCAGTCTACTCAATTTAGTCTCTGGAAAAGTCACAACACACCAGCTTCGGTTATCTCACCGATCATCATTCTTCCGCGTGGGCAAGAAATCGACATTTTATCCACCAGGCCTATATGGCGCTTTGGATTTCGGCTGTATAGGGCACACATGCATATTTTATTGGATTCGCTTATTTGAATCCAACTGTTTTGACATTTTCTGCAATTCTCAGAAATAACTAACATTTAAGCCCACTTACTCTAAAGTATCTGCATGGACATGCGAGGAAAGGGCTCATGCATTTTTTATAGGAAACTCTGCAGAGATGACATTAAAACTAATTGAGGCAATTTGTTACCAGCCCCATCAATGTGCGACGCAATATTTGTTTTCTATACTGTTGGGAATTTAGCTTTGATATAACGAGGAGAAGGTTAGAGTTTGTCTATTGCAGGAAAAAGTCAAATGTGTAGGATTTGACATTCGTAAACAGTGCAAACCTCCCAATAACAAAGCAGCTACATGTCACAAGAGATCTGAACTATACGCTCAGTCCCCTTGATATTATTCCTGAAATGAAATCTCTGCGAATGATTACATGTACATTGAAAGGAAGGAAAATAAACATTAAAAGTTCGGATAGAAGTTACTGCTCTTGAGTGCTCATATTTGGTATCTATTCTGGAGAGACGGGACTTTCCTTTTATTTTCAAAGCCAGCCACTGAAAAATGCAGCCAAATGAGCATCAGTTCCTTCTGGCATTATTATAAACACTAAGTGCTATTTAATTTCACCCCTAAGTGCTATTTAATATACACCCAGGTGGAAATTATTTTTAAGGGTGAAAGGTGAAATATTAGCACCGTGTAGAAATATTTACACTTCCTCTTAGTGGAAGTCACTCAGCTTGAGTGAAGTTTCACTCAAGTGCTTGAGTGGGATGAATTTCACTCAGCTTGAGTGAAGTTTCACTCAAATTTTTCAGACAGTGCAGAGTAAGAATCCCCACATGATCGTGAACAATTTCCTCTTGAGAGTGTTACGTTCCATTTGACAAAGTGTGAACGTTTCCACTTGAGTGTGAACGATTTCATTTAGAATGTGACATACTTTCATTATAGTGTGAACTAATTTCACTAGAATGTGAACAATTTCCATGATCGTTTGAATTAATTCCACTTGAGAGTTAACTATTTTCACTATAGTGTGAATTATGTCCACTACGGTGTAAACTATTTCAACTTGATCGCAAACTATTTCGATTCGAGTACAAAGTAATTGCACTCGAGAGTACGTTTTTATGCTAGACTATTAACTATTTTCACTCGAGTGTAAACTCTATAAGCGTAAACTATATCTTCACTTGACTGGGCTATTCGAAACTTGGAGGTGAGAAGTTATCTGAAGTGACCACATAATACCATTGTATCAAACTCTTCGAGAAAATGATAAGAAAAAAAAAATCCAAAAGAAAAGGCATTTTCCGAGAAAGCATTCTTTGGCCGCCTTCTCAATTTTTTGTATTTATGCAATTTCTTCGCAAAAACTGGCGTGAAAATAGTTTTGGCCTAACGTACTGTAATGGCAACGGTGCATGCGTAGTCTGGTCACTTTTGGATCGCGGGCTCGAGCTGACAATTTCATGAACGTTCGTCAGAACGGTATGATTACTGACAACCTGTATATTTGTGAAATCTAGCATTCATATTTTTTTACATTGAGATTTGATTGATACTATTTTTGAAATCAATCAATACTTTACTGAAAATGGCATACAAACCTGACCAAGTGCAAACAAACGGATCTCAAAGGGATAAACTTCTTAAACTATTGTCATGCTGGGCTACCGAATGATCAAACAGCACCTCTCTCGTTGGACCATTCAGCCCCGATATCCTTCTTAATAAATTGTCTATCTTTGTGACTCATTTTCATGTCCTGTAATTGGGATGACCAGTCCTTCAGACCCCCAGCTACAGTGACGAGCAAACATTTCTGGACCTAACGAAGCTACGCACAGATGAGCTGAAGATTGGAAGTGTTGGATTGAGGATCATTTAGCGCTTACATGGGCACAGTTGCCTGGCCTTTGGGATATTGGATGGTCGATGTCTACGTATAAATGTTTTCAATAAATTCTGAAAATTAATGAATATATATATTTTTTAAATCGATTTTTTTAAAATATTTTTTCTGAGTGTATTTCTCTTCCATCTTTCGTTCAATTAAAGTCATTCCCTATAATTTCAAGCCGAGTTACTACAGTTTTTTAATTATCTACCATACCCTGCCCTCTATGACATATAGAATAAAAGAGTCATAGATGGCAGGGTATAATTAAAAACTGTAGCAACTCGCCTTGACGTTACAGGGAATTACTTTAATTGAGCCAAAGATGGAAAAGAGAAATACACTTAGGAAAAATATATATTTTTTTAAATCGATTTAAAAAATATATATATATATATTTATTAATTTTCATAATTTTTTGAAAAAAATATACGTAGACATCGACCATCCAATATCCCACAGGCCAGGCAACTGTGTACATGGGGAAATACAATACAATATTTATTTCGCTCATGCAGAACACGTGGCATATGAGGATACACACAGACAAATATTACAAAAATGACGGCATAGGAGTATCTTCATTATTATACGTAGCGTAGGTTTAGGCCAATAGAAGCAGGTATATAAGTAACATATTTTCCAGGACAGATATTTACATCAATCAATTCTCCAAATTAATTATAATAGCATTAACCTTATCTGGCCTGGGCGATTTGGGGTGTACCGCATGACGGTGAAGTCCCCTGTGTATATATTTTCGCTATCACTAAGGCTAGAGGGCTGAAACTTACGACACTATATCTTTGAGTCAAGCTCTACAAGAAAATGTGAAAACAAAATCCAAGATGCCCGCCATGATGACGTCATTTTCAAGAAGAGCATTTTTGGTAGATTTTTCGATTTTTTATTTTCATTTTTTCTTCGCAAAAACTGCATGATAAATTAGTAAATAATAATCTGATATGAAATAAAATAGCTTTGGCTCACTTTTCCACACAGAAAAGCAAAACAATTCAAGAAATATGACGAAAACATCACTTTTCTGGTACCTCACATGGCCGCCATTTTAAATTTACCAATGATCCTCTGCTCGGGGGCTAAAAATGACCCCAATATGATAATCTAAAAAGTCAAGGAGTTTCAGCTAATTTCATTAGTGAGGGTTCGTAGTTACTTTTAAATATATTTGCAAATCTAAACAAATCTGAATTACTCAAGTAATACCTCGGTACACATATTTCTCTTACATCAAAGAAAAAAGAGCATTGATAGATATAACGGAATTCAGCACCTATTAGATTACTGGTTACATATAGTACCGTACATATTCTTTCTTCTTTAAATGTATTTTGTCAGCGACCAGTTTCAATTGGTAGTATGTGGGTGATTGTTCTAAATTTGGTGTAGATATAGTTCTGCATTTCTGGGGGAGGTGAGTTAGTTTTCGAATATGTCTTGAATAATATGTAGTAAGTTGATTTAATTGATGATGAAACTTTTTCGCACCAAGTCTGCAGGTATTGATCCAACAAACACGTGATATTGGAATGATATGTAGATAACTCTTAATGTGACGAATAACAGATTTGTTGGCCTAATTATAGAGGTCCAAAGAGACGAGGAGAGATTAACATTTTGTTTTTTTTATGGACTATATACCGCTGATTTGTGGGTATATGGAGACCCCACTAAAACATCTTAAAATTCGCCATGAAGATGGGTAACTTTAGAAGATATCTAAACCGTCCTTTAAAGCGCAATTCAGAGAATTTTGAACCTAACGTATCAACACGGTCTTTGTTCTGTTATCAATTTATTTCACTATATTTTAGTTATTCATTTCTTTTCGCTTTTCTTTGAAAGGAAATTGAACGAAAATATAATGTACTGTTTTCAGTCCCCCCCGGCCCCAAAATATAAAATTATCCATCTTTGTGACTCATTTTCATGTGTTTAAGTGGGATCATCATACCACCCGACCCAGTGCTAAAGGTGGGGAGCAAAAGATTTCTGACCTAACAGAGATACACACAGACTTTATGTCCAGAATCAGTTAAAACGTCGCCGTGTCGTTCTCAGCTTCCACAGACATTTATATCACATAACGTGTGCATGTGGCACTGGGCTAAGATCGTGGTAACGAAGAATAGTCCATGTGCAGCTGTCTCCCCTTAATTGGTGAGTTTAGTACATTGGGACGCCTTTCATAATTCAATATTTAGCTATCCCCATTGTAAAGTATAATATCACCCAAAATCACAGAAAAAAATTGTACATTTATCTAAACACATCTTTAAATAAAATGTCCAATCGCATCCCGGGTATGTCGCGCAGAGGGTCACCTACATGTAGCTGAGTGCATTGGAACGATATTCGAATGCATTCCATGGTGAGCATATCAAATATTATGTATTTGAATAATTTACATTCAGTACAATAGCAATCAATATTTTGATCAATATGTCAGACCTGCATTAATATAAATTTAACTAGAATAACTCCGAATTCTTCTTGTAACAAATAGTCTTGAAATCTCACAATAATTTGTTCGTCACTTTTGGAATGGTCCAGAAGACTTATCTTGCTGGTTCACTCTCATGTGTTCAAAGTAATGGTTGTCCCACAGTACAGGTTGTCTCACAGTACAGGTTGTCCCACAGTACAGGTTGTGCGGAGGACAACTTGAACCTGGCAGTTGTTGTCCTGGCTGAAACTGGACATCCAGCTTCAAGTATCAATTATCCACCGATACATATTACTCTTGTATCTGTTGTAATGCATTATATATTATATTTGCGCCCGGACAACCATTCATGGGGGACAAGCTGTCTTATTACAACAGTGGCAATATTATAGTTGTCCCTCATGACGTGCATGCTGTCCATCATATTATCAGGCAATCTAGGTCACGATATAAAAGTGACAAATTGTCAATAGCCTGACATATGGGCAGCCATTCATGTCAAAATTAGCAATTACAAAACGTAAAGCCAAACTCAGAAAAGACAGCATATCTTACAATGTACACTGTAGTCTTAAACGCATTTTATATTCCTGCAAATAAAAAAACCTTAACTCTAAACGTATACTCAAACCGAAAACAAACGGCACGATGTTCGATTGCAAACACAGAATGAAAAGCCTAGTTCTGAACGAATAGCCAGTCTGACACAGAGGGACCTATTTCTAAACGAAGAGTATAACTCTGAACGAACGAGCTGTTTCACAACGAACAACGTTCCTTCGGAAGTAGTCTAGAGGAAAGAGGCGCGGTCATATGAGGAGTGAGGTTCCATTAAGTTGTGGGTTCGAACCCCATATGCGTTGCATTGTTTTTTTAATACGATACATTTTCGTATTTTCCATTCCAACTTTTTCACGGATCATTTGTGGATTTATGACGGCAGGTGGACATTATATTTTGATGTTATATTTTTGTTAAATATATTTTAATTATCCTATTGTTTAGTTCTATTTTGCAAATATATTTGGCGTATTATTCTTCAGTTTCTTCCGATCACAATCACCAGTGTTTTTGTTGAACTCATGCACATTTTTTTATATACAAAAACGTTTCGGTTAGGAGGTGAAACTTGACAAGATAATTCAATAATATTAACAATGGCCATTCTGATGGCGTCACAGTGACGTCATCTTCCCCGGAGGTAGTTTTAAATCTATTTTAGCCAATTATCATTATAATTAATTTCTCCATTATTCTACCGGAAACTACATATAATTCTTTTAATCGAAAAAAAAAATTTAGAAGGAGTACCCTCATGAAAGCGATTTAGAATTTACCCATGATGATCAATGGAATGGGGCTAGGGCTAAACAGAGATTTGATATTCAGGCCCCTCCCTAAATATATTTCTTATCCCTTGAAACTTAACACACTATACCCTTGGGTCAGGCTCTATCAGAAAATGTAGTAAAAATCCAAGATGGCTGCTGTGATGAAAATTTGCGGGGAAATTGAATAAATAAAAAAATTCGGAAAATCTGACCGAAAAATCGACCAAAAAAGGTCGGTTTTGAAAACGTCACTGTGATGTCATCAAAGCGGCCATCTGGATTTTTTTTTTCACATTTTCTAATAGAGCTTGACCCAAGGCCATAGTGTGGTAAGTTTTAGTCCCCTAGCTTAAGGCGTAAGAAAAATAATTAAGAGGGCCCATTTCGGCCCCCCAGGCCTAGACAGGTCCCAAAAAGCCCAGGCCAGATAGGGTTAACCGTTATCTGATAGCCACAACAATTACGATATACATGTACAGTTCTGACTACTGCACATCAGTGACAGTACTGTATTAAAATAAGTATACATATTAGCACATCTGGATAATATAGGTTCATCAATCATGACAAATCAATTGTGCAATAATGTAATAATGTAACAACATTATGAACAATACTGCATGCATGTTCATCATATCTCGGCTTTGATAGTTCATTGATAGTTCATTGATTTCTTGGAATCACATTCCAATTAAGTTCATCCTCTGATACGTTATCATCATGTGACTTGTCTCTAATGAAACAGTACATTGAGTACATAAATCAAGTTTTGTGCACAGTGAGTATTCACTGATTACAATCACACTTGATATAATGTTCATCATCAGTTCATTGAGTACATAAATCAAGTTTGCGTATAAAGTTCATCATCATGTCTCTGATGAAATAGTTCGTTGATTAGAATCACATAACCACAACAGTTCAGATAGATTTCAGACTAAGCACAGTCCATTGATTCAACTCACAAATCACAGTTGATTAAACTCACAAATCACAGTTGATTAAACTCACAAATCACAGTTGATTAAACTCACAAATCACAGTTGATTAAACTCACAAATCACAGTTTCTGAGTGGTTCATGTCTTATTAACTGATCAAATTAATGTATCTAATGATCATGAAAAACTCTCCTGAAGAAGTTCATATTATAATGTTATAATACAGAATAATGTTCACTTGAAGCATAATATTGTATCAGATTACTCACATTACATTTGCACAAGTAAAATAAAGTATGAATTGGACTGACTTGCCTGATTGAGTTCATTACTATTCATCATTAGATTGATAATTCTACATGTAGTTCCCAGCTGAGAATGTAGTTCTGGGCAGTAATATTCCAGTGGGACCTGCATATGGCGTATACATATCTCGCTTAGTAGCATTTGCTAGATCCTGTGTTAGATGTGATGATTTTAATCAACGTCACAAAACATTGTTGCAGAAACTTATAAAACAGGGCTATTCCACCAAGCGCCTCCACTCAAAGTTTCTCAAATTTGGCGATACATATCGCATGCTGATAGCAAAATACGAACGTACATGTAGCGTGCAAGATCTATGGCGCTACGTTTCGTAACTTGTGTCTAATTCCACTTAACCCGGGGCTAGGGGCCGTATGAACCCATGTACTTCAAGATCCTCATGGTACTCATATGAACAGTCACAATCAAAGCGTGACTGAGATACATCATTCTTTAGATGACGACCTTACAACGAATATTATGGATTAAGAATACTGATCAGCGATACGGATTTGATATTTTTGGAACATCATGATGCCTTGCCGGCATCATTGAAAACTGTTGACCGCTTCTCTCTTGCAGGAAACAAGCCTATGTTTATATAGACTATGATTGTCTTTTTGAATTTGGTGCTAATACTGTTGTATGGAATATGGAAAAGGATTATGGACGCGGATATTCTCTAATGGACGACGGCTGGATTATGAATGACGGACTAGACGCTTGTAATTGGCGATTGCTCTGCTGTGGGGGGCGAGTAACCTGAACCGTTTCATCTGAAACCGAGACAAAGAATCACTAAGTCATTTTTGCAGCCAAGAAGATGTTTGGCATAAACCACAAATTAGTGAATTGCCTGGCACCAGATGAGTCTGCGCATCAGCAGCATGATGGTAGGAAAGGTGATGGTACGATAAGGCGGGATTTTGGCCTATACGTGGTGCGGTTGAAATCGAAAAAATAAAATGTCCTAAAAACACTTATGTTTTAATGTAACGGCAAGAGAAAATATAAGTACACAATATGTGAAAGTTTTACTGTAATTGCGTTATGATTATAGTTATCATATGAAACTGAAATCCACAGTTTGTGCTATTTCGTGAAAAAAGGGTCTAAATCGAGTCCTTCAGACACGCATTCAGACGCGAAGGACCCCTTGGACCAGAACGCCATTTAACCTGGTGTTGTGTGGTAACATTATATTCCCACTGCTGGAAGATCTTCTTGGTCCAAGGGGTCCTTCATACTAAAAAATGAAAAGTTATGATTCATAACGTTTGAAGTTTTCATAAGTAGATTAAAGTGACAAAATAGCCTGTTACAGTTGTTCGTATGTCGTGGTGTAGTGGATACGCACGTTGGATCATAAGCGCCTCGACTTTTTCTTTTACCGAGTTCGAATCCCAGGAGGGCAACATGTGTGACGTCGACAAGTTATTTCAATCTTTCTCATTTTTGTAAAAGGTAATATTGCATTCAGTAGATCTGAAATAAGATTTTAGGCTATCGATATGAACCAATAATAAATATAATATATATTATAAAATAAATATTGTTTACCGATGACACGATACCGTGTGGACATTACGGGCCAGTCAAACGTTGAAATCGAACGATCAGTCGCTACCTGTTTCAACGTCAATATATTCGCCTAAATTGTGTATTTATTCTCCAATATGTGCATGTAAAATGGACTGCAATGTGGTAAAATAATAACGCCTTGGTACCGAACATATGTGAAGCTATCATGGTTCACCGTAACATTCAGTCCGTTGATTGGCAGTTGCTGCCGACGACAAGTTGTACCTTGCATTTCGATTGACAGATGGAGAGAAGAAATGTACATTCCAATGAGTCGGCTGGCTGTGGGCAAAAACCCCGCCTTACAATACCATCTCCTTTAGACACGCCCTTTCTGCAATACATAAACGGTAGGCCTAGCTATGTTGTCACAGTGAAATAAGATCCGTTTTCCTGTCCAGGAATGACCCCACAACATGGCTGCCACTACAATGGGATAGAGCTCCATGTATAAGTGCTCATTGGATATAGCATCCATGTCAGGGGGTCCTGCAGAATGGTGAAATGATTGTGGGTTTGATGATAAAAGCACCAAATTTAGCACAGTGATAGGCCTTCAAATTCTCAATAAATCTGGATATGGACCCAACTCCAAAAATTCCAAGATGGCCGCCATTTTCAAGATGGCCGCCAAGTATATAAGATTTTCCCCAAAAATGTATTTGAATGCATACCAGGCCTTGTTAATACGGATTTTATAATAAAATGGCTTCTGTTTGGCATGTATTTGACGAGTTCAGATAACTTTCGCATGTATTTTCAAAATGGCTACCATTTCCAAGATGGCCGCCAGTGATTTTCTGCTGTTATCAACATTCTGACTTGCCAGTTTCACCTGTGGAATATATATTGGATGGTAATGAAGTCCAGTGTCATCTCTTTCAGCAGATACTACTAGTCTACACCTCGCTATAATTTCGAGTTCCGTTTTGTTTTGTTTCAGTAAGAATTGAACTCAAGAGGACTGTGTGAATCGTGTACATAGTGCACCCCTTATTTGTATGAAGACAGCTGCAAAATGTCCAAATCTTACAAGATCGTAGACGAAGGCTCGTTACCACAAGGAGAGCACATCAGCTCAGTAGATTGGACAGCTTGTATATTATGCCAGGAAACAATTCCAGAAGCATTACAATGTCCTGCTGAGACAAGACGGACTCGTACTGAGTTTGGTATCGCGTACCAAACGCTGGCGTCAAACATACAAGGATTTCATGATCTTGGATGCTTACCAATGCCACTGAATTTGACGCCGTTAGACGAAGGTAGTGGTATCGCCGAAACACTCAAGCAGCACAAAGCGAAATGGCACAAAAGCTGTCGGAACAAGTTCAGCAAGATGAAACTAGACAGAGCAGAAAACCGAAAATCTACAGATGATCCTGAATATGCCAGCGATACAGTCAGAAGCAAAGTTACACGCCAGAGCTGAGGCACATCCACAAATATACAGAGGAACAAGTGCTTCTTCTGTGGTGAGGAAACCGGTCACCTTCACGAGGCGTCAACATTCAATTTGGACCATGCAGATCAACAGCAGTCTAAAGAAAGACCACTTGACAAAAGTTCCCTCTTGCCTTTGTTTCAAGAGCAAGCAAAGTCACCAGCTATGATCAAACATTACATTGATGTTGTCCAACAAGCTGTTCACTTTCTCAACCCTGGACAAATACCAATAATAGCCTGTGACCAGCCGCTATACGCTGTTGCAAAACAGATACAGTGGAACTGGCTCGACACCCATGGGGAGAACCATCTCGTTGTCATGTTTGGGGGCTTACATATTGAAATGGCTGCACTCAAGACAATTGGTGACTGGTTGGAAGGCAGCGGTTGGACCAGTGCCCTGGCAGTGGCTAATATAGCATCCCCAGGAACTGTCTATTCCTTTCTAAAAGCCTCACATGTGACAAGGACAAGGCATGCCCACCAAGTGGCTGCCGGTGCTCTGCACCTCCTCATGGAGATGGCATACCAATACTACATGGAAACCACACCATCTACTGAACGCCTCGACTTCCATGCCTGGCGGACACAGAAAGTCCGCAGTTCCAATATTGGTCAGTTACCTTGGAGTTCGACTTGACCATTCTGATATTTGTCAGATCCTTTTGAGAGAGAAACTTTGAACTGTGCAAAGATGCCATAACATCCATCGTCCCGTGGTTTTTTGCCCTGGATCACCCAAACTATGCACGATGGCTGCCCATTCACATTCGTGACATGGTTTCCCTGACGAGCAACCACCCTGCTGTGGCTGAAGAATTTCACAAGGGTAATTTTGTAGTGAACAAGACCCAACATGCTTTCTCGGCTATTCCAATTCACCAGGCGCATGAACAAAATAATAAATGCGTCAAAGGCGACTGCGGAGCAGTTGGGCTCACTGAAAACACATCCCAACTACTACGATGGATGATTTCAGGTCCAGAGGTGGCTCGCGTCATCAATGAATTTGAGACGTCTCAAGAGCTCATCAAGCGAAATCAAAGTAAGGGTCCAGATTTCCGACATCACGAAGAAGTGGAAGGAGTGCAGGCCACATACAGGGAGCAAGTTCAAGCACTGCGTGACACAATCGTGGAAATGGGGAATCCTTTTCTTGAACGGAGTAAGGACTTGCTAGTCTTGGACATCCATGACATTGTAGATCCACGGGTTGCTCAAACAGTTGGACAAATAAAGACGGTTGGGCAGACACAGTATGAAAGCTTTGTGAAAGAACGACTAGAAGCCAGAACCAAGCCACTGTCAGAGCCAATCAAACAAAACAAACTGCCCCTCTTCAGTTGCCCCCCCCCCACCAAGATCAGTGTCAAAGGACAAACAGCAAATCACTTCGCTTAAGCAGAATTGCGCTCTTTTCTCCCAGCTGTACGTTTCCTGCCAAGTTCGTAATGGAGACCTAGACGCATTTTTTCGTCACGAAAACCAAAATTATCCACCGTCTCTATCACAGTTTGGAGACCTTCGTTCTGGATGCAAGTCGGACTTGTTGGCCTCTCTCCATCTCCGAAGGAACCACCGGCTGTTGATGCTTTATTTCTTGATGGCGCTGCCATCATTAACTTGTTAAAGCCTGGCGCTTCCAAGACATTTCGAGAATATTCAGAGCAGGTATTTCTACCATTTGTCAAACACCAACTCCGAAAGGCTAACTAGCCGAACTGTGGGTAGCACTGGGAGTCGGTAAGCACCTCCGATACTACCCAGCACATGCCATCGCCAATTCATTGGGCCGTGTTAAGGCAGAGGCATTGCCAGCATTTCATGCTTTCACAGGATGCGACCAAACTTCGTCCTTCGCCAACAAAGGCAAGAAAACTGCATGGGAAGTTTGGAAAGTCTATGAGGATGTCACCCAATCGTTTCAATCACTTAGCAATATGCCACAGCCCGAAATGATGACGGATGCGATACCAAAGCTTGAACGTTTCGTTGTCCTCATGTATGATAGAGCAAGCTCGTGTATGGGTGTGAATGAGGCCCGTAAGGATCTTTTTGCACACAAAGGAAGGTCCATTGAAGCTATTCCACCAACGTCTGCAGCCCTACTGCAACATACGAAACGAGTGGCCTACCAAGCTGGTCACGTTTGGGGTCAGACCTTAGTTACGGTCCCACAAATGCCTTCTCCGGCGCAATGGGTTTGGATCAAAGGTGCAACACAGAGATGGGAACCGTATTGGACCAATCTACCACAAGCTTCCAAAGGCTGTCAAGAACTAAAGTGTGGTTGCCGGACAGACACGGGGTGTAGGGGGCGATGCAAGTGTGTCCGAGCAGAAATGCAATGTACCACACTTTGTCACACACAAATGCCGACTTACTAGTCATGTCCGAGAGGTGCTATTCTAGTATTTATAATACATACATGTGGCACTTGTCAGCGTAGACTGTGGGTGCGATCAGTGCAGGAAAACGTTGTCCTCACCTTGACAAATGTATCGATGTTGGCACATTATGCCCATGAGTTCAACTCGAAAAAGGAGCTGTTAATGCCAAGATGGCGGACAACATATCACAGCATGTTTGCTGGAAATCATATTTCTAAAATTTTCAGTTAAATGTCGGATTAGAAGTTAGATTTCTTGGCTAACTGTACAAATATTAATATTGAGAGATAAAGCTGGTTCAAATTGTTTTGAACCAAACCATTAATTGTTCATAAAATAATCAAAAGATCAAAGGCATAATATGCCCACCATCTTGAATTTTCCCATGATCCTTTATGCCTATAGTGTAAACAGGTTTGGAAATGAGCCATAGACCTTTCGTAGTAAGTAAAAATATACTCAACCAATATGTTTATCATCTGACAGGAATAGTTTAGGAAGTCGTAATCCCTATACATTCCTCGCGACTGGAGGGGGTGGAGGTAATTATCTAATTATATAATTTACATACTATTGATAGCTTGAAAGCGATGCAGTTGTACAAAGTGAATCACAGCAGCATGATACTTGATAGCATTCCATTAACTATTGGAATAATGGACTGTATGCGAATAATTTCCCAATTATCTTGAATTTCCTACATACTTGGCGGCCATATTGGAAGTGGCGGCCATCTTGGATTTTTCAAGTTGGGTCCATATCCAGATTTGATCAGTAGGTCGTGAGCTGTCACTGTGCCAAATTTGGTGCTTTTATCACAAAACCCACAATTCCGCCGAAATATCGCACGATTCTGCAGGACTTGACTGAAACCATTTACCTCTAAAATACCCTGCAAAACCTAGAGTTGACGCTGCGTCTGTGACTAATTCTAATTCGGGATTGGAAACAACGGTGTCTTCTAGGAGCATGCTCTTACCATTCCACTGTCTCAAGAACAACAGCCACATGGATAGGTCTTTCTATGAAATTTTTCTATGAATTCGATGATTCGGTCAATCTTGTCACGGGGAAGACTTAGACTCCCCCGAATCAAGAATAATACTCAAGTATTCCAGAACGGTTTCTGGTCCAAACGTTTTGTGAGGAGCTGTAGATATATGTAACGAGTTGAACACGTGTGATAGCAGTGCGTTCGGCAATGGTGGTAGGTCGATCCACACAAAGAAAATCATCAAGAAGCCTAAAAATTGATTCAATTTTGTATTTGTTTATTGCAATCCAGCTCAAGGCTTCTGACAGACTATCAAAGAAGAAGCAAGACGAATATAAAAGTAGTATAGGTCATTCCATTTGATACCATAAAGGTTCCAGAAGTGAGGGTCTACTGGGATTAATTTAAACGCATCAGTTATATCAGTCTTGCATAACAGCGCACACTTACCAAACAAATTCTCTGATTTTGTTGATAGCTTCATCCACCTTAATATACTTAAGAGAGAAATCTTCCTTATTAATGAGTGAATTGATGCCCTGATGTTCAGCATTCTGATGTGGAGCAGACAAGTCTACTATGAGGTGTTTCTTGCCCGAATATTTATCCGTGGCTATTTCCCCTGGACTAACTCTGTCTGACTGAAAGGGTGGGGTTGTGAATGGGCCTGCTAAATAGCCTTTCTCAACTTCCTTCTGAATTAACCTGGATGTTGTATGGGGGTCCTGTCTTGCAGACAAAATATTTTTACATTCCAAGGATTCTTGAGGGGGGTTACAGATCCCAGTATCAAAACCATATTTTAGGCCTGAAATAAGATTAGACACAAATTATGTAATGACCAGATAAATCCTCCTCCAAACGAGCTGTGTTGATTGGGGTTGAAGCTTTGTACTGATCTAAAATATCTGGAGAGGCCAGTGTATCATCGGACCTCTTTAGCCGAACCAGATTCTGACTGAGAACACGCTTTGACAGAGTGCTCGCCCTTGCATTCCAGACAATCATGGGAACATTTTCAACTTTGTCGAGAACATCCTTTTGCATTGTAGTTATTACATATGTAGCAGATGTAATATTTTGACGATAATCGGTTTTGACGTCTGGAGCCTCCGGTATTTTATCTGCGGTTTCTTTGCAGTGCTACCGTAAAGGTATGGTTATTCATATGCTAATCTTCACCTGTTCTGTACCTTTTTATCGGTGTCTGTGTTCTTTGCCTGTTCCAATCTTTTATCCAAATTACCTTTTCCGTCTTTCTATTGCTTGTGGTCAATGCGCTGTTTATCGGTACGTGCATATCGTGCGAGCGTCCCCTATTTAACCCGATTTGCTATGTGATTTTGTGCGCATTTCATTTTTGCTTTACCGTCGGGCGGACCTTATCGTAATACAGGCTTGCTGATCCGAGAAATTCGATAGTTCAGGTTAGTTTATTTGTCTTTTTAGTATTAGGGTATTTTCTAGTAATATTTAAACCAAAAAGGTTTCATTTTGTTTTCTATTCTTGAACCATTGTATTGAGAATACCACCAGTAAAGCGTGTTTATTTATACTGAGAATAGCACCAGTAAAGCGTGTTTATTTATACGCTTGTTATTTTGTGTATTTAGGTTCAACCCGTCACGAGAATTATATATACCATACGCAACAACCCGTCACGAGAATTATATATACCATACGCAGATCACTGAAGGGAGCCTCTGCCTTATAGATGGGGTAAGCTTTATATTGTGTATAATGTCGTACTCGATTGTTCCGGATCGGGTTGCGAAAATATATTTCGTACCGGCTACCATGCATTGTCTATGGGTGCATTGTTTGATTCATGTATTGGTTGCATAACTTTTTAGTATACGCTGTTTGTTGGTTTGAACAATAACGATAATCACGTAACGTAGCGACAACAATGGCGGCTGTATTAATAATTGGTTGGAGTGAATCTAATGTTTCTCTTACTTGTTATTATATGAATGCGTTGTCATCTCATATTGATTCATTACCCGTTGGGCATGTTTAGTGCATGACAATGATATAAGATTATGATATTATTTATTATATTCTGATTTATTGTGCGAGATTAAATTTGTTGTTATATTGTATTTATAGGGTCGATTTCCTTCTGGCTGATTCCTGTGAAAATAAAATTGGAAAAACAGAACCTCGCCTCTGCAGTTACCCTCATTGAGTATACGTGTGACTGTTACATTTGGAGCCTCCAGCGAGGTTTTTCCTCCTACGAGTGAGAAGATTGTACTGTACAGATTGGAATTTGCGTGACGAGTGACCCAGCAACAGTCGAGTTTGTCTGATCAACATCCTGTGACCGAGGTGCATCTTGTATCACTTTCCTTGAACTAAAAACCTGGTTCTGTATCCGGATATTCATCCAGTTCCAGTGAACTTAAAGTGGATAACATTGGACTGAAATGCCTGAAAAGATATGCAGTAGATGTGCTGTTCGGGTATGTGAATTAACTTTGTAAGTGAATATCAAGGGAACTGTTACATGATGCGCCGCATTTCAGTTGAATATGTTTGAATACTTATGATGGAATTATTATTTTTTCCTATGTCTGATCATTGAATACTGGAGAGTATAAATAATTCGAAACAGATATAATTTCAAATTTGTTATACTTTTCTTACAAAGATATCTAAATGTTCGTTGTCGTGAGTTGTTACATTGCATGATCGTACCGAAGATTATTTGCTGCGAATAATTGTTTTCCGATACAGAGCATTTTGAGTATATGGACATTGCATAAAAATTCACAAAGTCTATAGATATGCTAGTGGACATAATAAGAAAATGGGTATAGGTATGCAAATTAATGTTTGGAATCTGTCTCACAGATGCCAGTTGAATATAATTCGTCATACGTTATTTATATTCATATGAATACATGTATGCGGACAAAGTACAACAACGACAACCACTAGCATATCATACTTTCTGTGTATTTATACGTAAAGAACCAACAAAAAACGAATTCTTCATATTTGTGTGTACCTAACGTACTCGCACTCGCATATAATGAGTGTCCTTTACCTTATGGTTTCATGCCTATGAAAATAGATATTTTTGCAAAGACTGGTTGATTTATATTGCCATTATTATTTTCTTCCGCTTTTTATTTATTTATTTTTTTTGTTATATATGCGCCGTCATATATTTGAAGTGCCCTTTTGTGTGTAACTAAAATGTTTATTTGAAAACCTAGTTGAGCAGGAGTTGGCTAGGTAGGAGTAATCTGGGGTTGAATGATAGTGATTTAAATTTTTTTGGATAGTTTTTGTGGTCGTTACATTGGTCCGCCCACAACCCTAGGATAAATCGGCCCGTCCATGTAATTGTACAGTTATCCTGTCCATATTTGTTTTTTTCTGACCAATCGCTCCGCGTCGCGTATGCGCAGCCGGTGCGTCGCTTGACCACGAATGTTGATACCTTTTTATTCTGTCCTATTTTTCTTTCTCCGTTTTCTGTGTTTCCTGGTGTTCTGTACTTAAGGCTCTACTCTATCATGGCTGACCAATTCAGCGCAGACGAAGTTAAGGTTATCTTAGAGACGCTATCCACTATGGAGGTGAAACCGAAGGCGGATTCCTCCACTGATTTCAAGCAATGGATGAAGGATATTTCCGGCTCAGTTCAGAGCAACGAGTCTCCTCCCCTTGCTAGTTCTCCCAAGGTCCCAATTGGCGTACATCTCCCGAAAATTACTTATTTTTCAGGTGGTTCATCAGGGGGTAAGATGGAAATATCATATGATTTGTGGAACTATGAGGTGAAATGTTTAATGGCTGCTAAAAATTATCCGGCTGACGTCATCTTGCAGGCGGTCCGATTTTCTCTAAAGGGGGAGGCAGGTAGGGTTGTTATGCGCTTAGGCCCGCATGCGGGCTTGAGCGACATAATAGCCAAATTAGACAGTATTTATGGCGCTGTTGATATTAAGGAATCTATACTGGCGAAGTTTTACAGTGCTCGCCAACGTGAAGATGAAGATGTATCCAGTTGGGGGTGTCGGTTAGAAGACATCTTGAGTAAAGCAGTGGAGAAAAACTTGGTTCACACATCTCAGGTAAATGACATGTTGCGAACGATGTTTTGGTCTGGCTTGAAAAAAAATATCCGTGATGTGTCCGGTCATAAGTTTGATCGTATTACGAACTTCGATGAATTGCGCGTCGTGTTACGACAGATTGAGCATGAACAGGAACGCGACAACAAACATCCAGTTAAGAAAGCTACTGGTAAAGCGGCTACAAGTACCACAACTGAGTTTAGCGCCGAGCTGCGAGAAATGAAGGGTATGATTCACCGATTAACAAATGAAGTGAATGGCTTGAAGCAAAGAGTAGAAAGCACCCATGATGATTCATATACCCCACCTCCATTCCCCACTCGTGTTGATAATACACAACCTCCATTCCCCACTCATGTTGATAATACACAACACCCGCAACCAGGCGTTGTCAGTGGTTACGGCAGTACAGACAGGGGAGAATACCCAGGTCGTGGACGAGGGTCAAGAGGGAAAGGGAGATATAGAGGTAGGGATCAAGGTCGTGGATATGGGGCGGAGAGATACAGCCAGACGGACGAGGAGCCGCAATGCTGGCGTTGTTTTCAAAAAGGTCACGTTGAAGTAGGATGCCGCGTTCGTCTAGATCATTCACGCCGTGATTTAAACTACAACGGAGCTATGGGGAGGGGCACCCTGTAGTCTTCCGTAATACCTGCCCTGATGCATCACAGGATCGAATTCCAGTCCCCGACGGATTGGTTGGCGGAGCAGCGGAAGTAGAAATTCAGATTGGAGGGTCTCCGACTTTAGGACTTTTAGATACTGGGGCCACGATCTCTACCATTAGTGAGTCTTTTTATAATTCTCACTGTTCTAAGGTGGCTATGGAGACATTAGAGGGTATTTTGGAGGTGGAGTGTGCGGATGGCCAGGCCTTACCGTATTTGGGTTATGTTGCCTTAAGTGTCGAGCTTAAAGGTCTTCCTTTGAGTGGTACTCATTCCTGTTTATTTCTGGTGGTTCCCGACAGCAGGTATAGTGCTAAAGTTCCGGTACTGTTGGGAACAAATATTCTGACCAAGTTTATGGAAGGGTGCAAGCAGCAGTGTGGTGATCGTTTCTTACAGAACGCTGGGATGTTTACACCATGGTATCTTGTCTTCAGATGTCTAGTGCTGCGTGAGAAAGAGCTTGCGCGTAATAACTTCCGTTTAGCCGCTGTTAAAAGCGCGGAGACGCACAATGTCGTGATACCAGCAAATAGTGAAATTACTATAGCCGGGTACTTGGACAAAGAGTTGCCCTATCACTCTTCATGTGCTGTTTTAGAATCCTGTCCTGATGCTCGGATATCTAGTGACCTAGATATTGTCCCTTCCGTGACGTCATAGTCTATGGAAAAAATGGCCGTGTAGATGTGCGCATCTCGAATGTCACCACCCGGACCATGGTCATTCCTCCGAAGGCACTGATATGCGAGTTACAACCTGTCCGAATAGAGAATGACGTCACTAGCCCGGTGGTTTCTGCGGATTCTGTGTTGCAGAAAGTTGATATAGACACGACGGGACTTTGCCCAGAAGTGGTCATGCAGGGTCAAGATTTAATATCCAGTTACCACGATGTGTTTTCCACTGATGATTTGGACCTGGGTCACACGTCATTAGTACAACATCAGATTGAACTAACAGATACTCGGCCATTTAAACAGCGCCATCGCCGTGTACCTCCGGCAATGTACGATGAAGTTAGAGATCATTTTCAACAGCTACTGGCCTCCGGAGTCATCCGTCCGTCCAAGTCCCCTTGGTCTTCAAACATTGTCCTTGTACGCAAGAAGGATGGTAAATTAAGGATGTGTGTGGACTATAGACTCCTGAATCAGCGTACAGTGAAAGATTCGTACGCTTTGCCCCGTATTGACGAAATGTTGGATTGTCTTGCTGGGTCAAAAAAATTTTCAGTACTTGACTTAAAGAGTGGATATCATCAAGTGGAAATTTTGGAGGAACATAAACAGCGTACAGCCTTCACAGTAGGACCCTTGGGGTTTTGGGAGTTCGACCGGATGCCTTTCGGTTTGGCGAACGCGCCCGCCACATACCAGCGCTTAATGCAGGTGGCGTTAGATGGGTTACACTTGCGGGTTTGCCTCGTTTACATAGACGATTTGATCATTTTCTCAGACACATATGAAGAGCATCTTAAACGTCTTGAGTTGGTATTTGAGCGGTTAAGACAGCACGGCCTTAAGTTGGCTCCAAAGAAATGTGCCTTCTTTAAAGAGGAGGTGCGATATGTCGGCCATGTTGTCAGTTGTAGTGGTATTCGAGCAGATCCAGAAAAAATAGAGCGAGTTGTGAGCTGGCCTACCCCTCGAACACCGGAAGAAGTGCGTAGTTTTCTTGGGTTCGCCGGATATTATCGAAAGTTTGTCAAGAACTTCGCGCAGGTGGTTAAACCTTTGACAGATTTACTTCCGGTCACCAGAAAGAAGCTCAAAGGAAAACGTTCCGGCACGGAGTCGTGTGTCAAGTCCTGGGTATGGGATGTTGAACAAGATGGTGCATTTCAACGGTTGAAATCTCTGTTGTCTAGCCCACCCATTCTGGGTTATGCGGATTATGCCCTACCATTTGAGTTGCACACCGATGCAAGTCAACGAGGTTTGGGAGCAGTACTTTATCAAGTTCAGGAAGGGGTCACACGGGTTATTAGCTATGCCAGCAAGGCTGTCTCCAAGTCCGAAAGGAATTACTCGGCGCATAAGTTGGAGTTTTTGGCATTAAAATGGGCCATAACCGAGAAATGTCATGATTACCTGTACGGGGCGAAGTTCATCGTGAAAACTGATAATAACCCTTTAACCTATGTACTGACCAGTGCTAATCTGGATGCGACTGGACACAGATGGTTGGCGAAGTTGTCGTCTTATAATTTCAGCATAGAGTATCGCCGCGGTAAACATAACGCAAATGCTGATGTGTTGTCCCGTCTTCCGGTGGGTGATCTTGGTATTACGGACGAAATTTCTGTAACTTCGGTAAAAGCTATATGTGGATGTGTATATTCTACTCCGTTGGTTGAAACTTTATGCGTGTCCGCAGCGGTTTTGGACGACTTCTGTGACGTTACGGGTGGCGTTTTGGCACCTGGGGAGAACTGGGCTGATTTACAGTCTGGAGACCCGGTCTTGAAGCATTGGCTGGATTTGGTGCGAGAGCAGAAGCGTCCGCGCAAAGATAAACTTCCGGCTTGCCCAGAGAATCTGTCGTTGTATCGGACATTTGACAAGTTGAAACTTGTTAATGGAGTCTTGTATCGCGAGATTCTTACAGATGGTAAAATTGTACGGCAGCTGGTATTGCCGCAGTCTCGTGTGACGCAGGCTTTGAACGGTTTGCATAACGACGTGGGTCACCCTGGGAGAGACCGTACTTTGAGCTTGTT